>JAYJMB010021160.1:0-41423 GCA_036873735.1 Pouteria campechiana | reverse complement strand
GAAATCAATGATAATGGAATATCCTCTGGTTCATTCCAGAGGAGACCAGTCCCGGTCATGACGTTCTGTTCGCATTTTATTTCTTCCTCATTATTTACTATGCCTGATCTGACTTCTTGAGCGCGCCACTCAGCGGCCGCCCGAAACAGCTGGCTAGTAGAGGCCTCTCCTTCACCAATGTGATAATAAGATGCCACTATCGGATATTCAAATGGATTATCCTCATCAGAGCTTAGGTCATTCCCAATTTCTAAGTCTAACAAGCTATTCCAAAATGTCACCCATACTTTGTCTGTAGTTGACAAAAGTGATGGCGATGGCTCCCAAGCGTAGAGCTCTAGGCACCCATGACTAACGTAGGCTCTTTTGTTCTTTTTCCCCACCATGTTCTTGTAGAAGGATTAAGCCTCTCAGGTTAGAGGTAATTCTTAATGATGTATAGCTGGAACCATGATGGACAGTAGTATATGCTTTTAGGATATGAGAATAAATCCTTCAGACTCTCTTGCATTCCTTTTTGCTTGGCATGTTTGGTTTGATGGTTTCGTCCCTTACACCTCACCGATGGGACTTCTGGGATGTCTTTTGGGTAGATAAAATATCAAACTTCGTCATCAACCATGACTTTTTTCTGCTTCTCTTAGCTAAAGGCTTTTTTGAGAACCGAAGATCGAATTCTCATTCTAGCATTGCTAAATCAAAAATTTCTTTCACTGATATATAATTGGAAGTCACTTGTGCATCATTCTTTGGTGTAATTATTCCACTCTTCATACAATGATTAATAATTCTGCTCACTACCTTGCATTTAACTGTCGGGTGATTGATACCCCTATGGTAATGACAGTATAGGGGATGGTTCACCTTATCTACCTCTGCTGAGAATAAGAATTTTGGTAGCCTTATACTGCCTGATTGAATGAGCCCCAATAGATTGGTAACACTTCCTCATCAAAGTACTAGTATTTTGGCTCTAGAATCTCCCTTTTCTTCGATTGCATGTCATTACCACTAGTTTTGGTCTCAGTGGTGTTTTCTGTTTGCTTTTTTTAGATTCTTTCTTCTTGGACTGAAAAGTTTTTTCTTTCTGCTTGTCATCCTGGGCTTTGCTTTTTCTAGAGAGGTAAAGGAGGTGTTCCTTTGGACTTACCTTATTGGCCAGCTCTCAGAAGGTGGTGATCTACTCATTCACCAAGATTGCAAGGTCAACCTTAATGCCATTGTAGCCTAGGTGAACTCTTTGCTCCTCTGTTAAGGTTGCCTCACATTTGCTTGCTTCCTTCTGCCAATAATAGATGAACTCTTCTATTAGTTCATCATCCCTTTGCCTCATAAGAGAAAGGTTGGCTAATGTGATATCTTTTTTAGTCATAAAGAACCTTGTCAGAAATAGGTTCTTCATGTCATTCCAAGTCTTAACTGACCCCACTGGAAGTGTCAAGTATCACTGGAATGCTGGTCCCTTAAGTGATGAGCCGAATAATCTCAAGTAAAGGTTGTAATAGACAACATAGTTTTCCATCTTAAGATTGAAGAAGGTGAGATGATGCTGTGAATCATCCGTTCCATCAAATGTATGGAAGTCTATTATCTGGAAGCCTAGTGGGAATGACTCATTCTCAATCTCTAGCGGATATGGCTGATGATAAATGTTTGGCACTTGAGAAGGTAGGTTTATTTATCGTTGGATCATCTAGTTATTTATCATCTCATTGAAGTGTGCCATGGGATCTGGGTTCATTTGATATGGTTGTGCATACGCATTTGCACCAAACAGTTATGGTAGGACATTCATACCAAGTGGCTATGCACGAACATTGATATTGGGTGGTTGCTGAGGTGAAGCAACTAGAGAGGCAAGGGGTGAGGCATCCAGTCCTATGGGATCCCCTCTTGGCGAGGTAAAGATGAAAGGTCTCGGTGGTGTAATTGTTCCCATAGAAGGAAGGTTGAGAGGACATGCAACATTGGATAGTTGACCAAGATTGGAGGTTTTTTCAACATTCTACTATACATATGCTTCTCTTAACCACTGATTTTTAGCCTCAAGCAGTTCCAATCATCACATTATCTCTTCTATGGAAGTGAGAGCTCCATTTCCCTTAGCCATGTAAGACATGACTATCGAGACAAATTAATGTTTGTGCATCAATTGGCGGGGAGATGTAGACACCTGATCTTCTCTTCCAACATCTTCCAATAGAGAGTGAAATATCAGGGAAGGCACCATGAATCTAGCCATTGACCTCATGATGATTCCCTGACAAGGTGGGCTAGGTGGTGTCAGTGACAGGTTCCCATTAACCGAAGTAGTGCATACACTAACAGGCTGCACCTTCCTCTTTTTTCGGTATCTTTTCTTTGGGCTACCAGAATCAGCCCTTCTTTTTCTCTTTTCTACCTTTGATGCCTTCTTTTTCATCTATAAGGTCCTATCATGTCGATCTCTCTTCTCTAAGAATAAGAGAGATTGGCTAAAACAACAAACATATTGCTTTCCCAGTATTTATTCTGGGACAGAGGTGGTCTTCTTACTATTGCGATATGCTTCTCGTATGGTAAATTCCATCCCTCGTTTTCTTGAATGGTTAACCTATGAGTTGACCTCTTTTTGGACTTCCCTTTCTTCATCGTCCTTCTTCCAGTTCCATTGGCAGGTTGTACATAACCCTTGGAAGCTTTGCTCTATGCATTCCTTCCAAAGGAGCCAGTAGGTTTGGAATTAAAGGGAGCTCATGTCTGCTTCCCCTTGATTACATTGGCGAGGTCGACAGCTACGACCTTCTTCTGCTTTGGGAGAGTAGAGACCCGAGCACTCCCAGTCTTTAGAGAGTTTAGAGTGGTGTTGTAGACAAATTCACCTCTAACTATTCTAGGAGCATGAGGGAAAATAGCTTTTCTCCTCTGCCATCTATTCTTTTTGTGCTTCTTCTCAACCTCATTGTTGGAGGTTGAGTCAGTAGTCTTAGCGCTACTAGGGTAGTCTCCAATGTTGCTAAAACTATTCTGAATGTTGTCGATGTAGCTCCGGGTGAGGGGAAAATCATAGTCACATCCCTCCTGTAGATGGCTAGTGCTGAGCCGGTCGACACCATAATGTAGGAGTGGGGAGCACTCCTATCAAAATTGCGTGAGGTGATGATGGTGAAGCCACCGCCTATCAAGAATCCAAAACTGAGCAATGGCGCCGTTAAGATTGAGCTTTCAAAAGGAAATTGAGTGAATGTAGAAATGACTAAAGATCCGCAAAAAGCAAAAGAAGAGCTTAGTCAATTTCATAAAAGAATAAAGTCACTAAAATGCATTAGTATTACTTTTCCTTAAAGATGAAGGGTGGGATATTTTATGTAAGGTTCACCATTTTTATAATAACTACAAAAAGAGGAAAAAAATGGAACAACATTAGAAGATATTTGACATTTTTGGAATGAATCAAACAATTTTCATTTTTATTGATTGTCCTCAATTGATTACACGTACTGTGTACATTAGAAAATTTGTATATTCACATCCTAGACCATAGGTGGTCCTAATTACATATCCATAATGGGAGAAAACCCTTGAATAAAAGGAAAAGTATAATGTATCTTAGAGACCCAAAAATAAAAGACACACTCTCCCAAAATGAATGTGTGCTTTCTTTAGGATTACCAAGCACATTGTGATGACTTAATATTTAGAGGATCGCTTCAAGTCAATAGGTGAATAGGATGACACGACTCAAGACTGGGTTGCTAGATTTAGCTCAGCTCTCTCAATTGCCGATGAGAAGCTTAGGAAGAGTGAGATTAGCTCGTCTCTCTCAATTATCTATGAGAAGCTTAGGAAGGGTGAGATTAGCTTGGCTCTCTCAATTAACCATGAGAGGCTTAGGAAGATTAGGATAGCTCAGCTCTCTCAATTACTCAAAAGAAGCTTAGGAAGAGTGGGATTAGCTTGGCTCTCTCAATTACCCATGAGAAGCTTAGTAAGAGTGGGATAGTTGAACTCTCTTAATTAGCCATGAGACACTTAGGAAGAGTAGGATAGCTCGGCTTTCTCAATTACCCATGAGAAGCTTAGGAAGAGTGGGATAGCTCGACTCTCTCAATTACCCATGAGAAACTTAGGAAGAGTGGTATAGCGGCTTTGCTCTCTCAATTAGCCATGAGAAGCTTAGGAAGAGTGGGATAACTCGGCTCTCTCAATTACCCATGAGAAGCTTAGGAAGAATGGGATAGCTCAGCTCTCTCGATTACTTATGAGAAGCTTAGGAAGAGTAGGATAGTATCTCAACTCTCTCATACCCATGACAAGCTTAGGAAGAGTGAGATAGCTCAGCTCTCTCAATTACCCATGAGAAGCTTGGGAAGAGTGGGATAGCTAGGTTCTCTCAATTACTTATGAGAAGCTTAGGAAGAGTGGGATAGCAGCTCGCTCTCTGAATTACCCATGAAAAGCCTAGAAAGAGTAGGATAGCTCGGCTCTCTCAATTATCTATGAGAAGCTTAGAAAAAGTGGGATAGCAGCTCGACTCTCTCAATTACCCATAAGAAGCTTAAGAAGAGTGATATAGCTCAGCTCTCTCAATTACCCATGAGAAGCTTAGGAAGAGTGGGATAGCTCAGCTCTCTCAATTACTTATGAGAAGCTTAGGAAGATTGGGATAGGAGCTTGACTCTCTCCATTACACATGAGAAACTTAGGAAGAGTGGGATAGTTTGGCTCTTTCAATTACCCATGAGAAGCTTAGGAAGAGTGGGACCAGGATAACTGAATTTAGCTCGACTCTCTCAATTACCTATGAGAAGCTTAGGAAGAGTGAGCCAGGTTAATTGAATTTGACTGTTTTGGTAAATGATATCTTCTAAGGTTTGACTTAGTGAGTAATGACTTAGTGACTCAGTAGTGAGTCATGATCCAGTAACTCAGTCATAGACTTAGGCTTTGGGATGATTTGGTGAGTTCGTTTGCCAAGGTATGACTCATTCCTAAACTTAGGCATTTAGATGAGTTATGGTCTTTTCTAATATCCTGTAGAAAATTAAAAGCATGATCTCTGCCATTTATATTGTGAGAAATCGAAGATCTAGGTGGCATGAATTAAGCCTAATTACACTTTAAGTTAATTAAGTTTAATTATGGTTATCACTAATGATAGTAATTAGTACTAAATGATAATTCTTAATTGATTGAAGATAATATCATTAGTTCCTTGATTTATGGAGCAGTTACATGGTTTAATCAGGGTTTAAATAGGTTTTAAAGTGTTTAAAATATCTAATCCAATATTATCCTGTTATCCATTAGCCATATGGGATCCACCATTACCACAGCATGGGTGGGACCCATATGTGTACCATGGTGGGGCCATAGCAGAGCACTCTCAGGCACTAGAGAAATTACCAGTGGCCTTTAGCTACTAGTGTCAAGTGAGCACTTGCCTCTTGAAGACTCCTCAAGCTCCTCCTCCAAATTCTCTCTCTCAAAAATCTTCTCTCTCTTAAGAAGAGGGAGACGTATTTATAGGCTTGAGGTCCTCTAGGGGTAGTTTAGGAATATCAACTTCAACATGGGGGCATTCTTGGGATGTTAGCTTCAACATTGGGGGTATTCTGGGAATCCCTTGAAAATGAGCCCAACTTCATCATTCGAGGTATTTTGAGAATTCCTGAAAAATGGGTTCAGCTTCACCATTTGGGCAGTTTGGGAATTCTAGCTTCACCATTGGGGCATTTTGGGCATGCTAGCTTCATCATTGAGGCATTTTGGGCATACTAGCTTCACTAGTGGGGGCATTCTTGTTGACATAATTTTCATGCAAGGGCCGAAAAATAAATATTTATCACCCCACATGCGTAGATTGAAGTAGTTTTTCATGTCATTAAATTTAATTAATTTTATGCATGTCTAAGTAGATACCATGCACTTAATTTAAGTAATGTAGAATAACATGCCTATGCGGGCAATAGCAGTCCTCTTTGGATAACCACATAGATGGAAGGCCTTCCCCATTACACAGGTGGAGTATTATGTTAAGGCGGCATACCGCGCAGCCTGGCAATTTTGTGACCGTGCGGCCTGATAATTTTCCAACTCCTCTGGCAGACTGCGTAGTGTCCAACAACTTGCCAAATGACTTGAGACAGGTGGACTTTGACATATTTTGCTTGCGCAACCGGCCAAGCACATGATGGCTTGCGCGACTCCTCTTGCGAGGCGGGCTCGTGTGTCTGGACCCTAGAGACCTGAGACTATTTAATCTCTACAAACAACCAGCACTCACCTGCGCAGAACCTCAAGCTGTCCCCCCCACTGCGTCACTCCGAAGTGAGCAGGCTTCATTTGTGCATGCGAGTTTCACCCCTAGCCCTGATTGCACAACTTGAGGGATGTTGTTTTGGGCCACGTCATCTAAACCATGCAGCCTGCTATCTCTGTGACCTAGCGTAGCTTATGCATTGCTTGCGCGACTTGCCGCAGGGACGTTTCTTGCACGATTAGTGCCTGCCCGTCTATGCAACTTCATCTTTTCACACTGCCTAAGCAACTTCACCCGCGTGGGTGCTCAATTGCGTTGGTCATCTCGCCTACGCAACTCAGCCTACACGATTTTGAGATAGCTTTTGTGTAGACAGCCTGACTACACACCCCATTGGAGCCTGTCTATGCCATTTAGTCCTCTCATGCTTCCCATGCCCTGAAGGGAGGCATCACTGTAAATGAAGCACACCAACTTGCCAACAGTAGAGTGCAATTCTAGGCCTAATGCACATGCAGCTCTTGAAAATTGTGCACATCTTCTTCTCCGTTTGGCAGCGACATGAAAATAATACAGTTTATTTAAAACTTTAAAATGGCTCCATGAATTATTTCTGCTGTTAATTCATTTAAATCTCGACAAGTTAAAAATTTATCTTTAATCTCAACCTCACAATGGCCTGATGACGAGAATGAAACCAGACATGAATTGATTTTCCATACCTCTACACCCCAAAATACTTTGAAACCACTTATTACGCCCCAAAGGCAAGTTATATAGCCAAACAGGAATCCAAGTATGATGGAAAAACAAATAAGATGTACAAATGTAGGAAATATATAGCAGCGAAAGCACACAAGTACAGAAAGCAATAAAAATGCAAGGATTTATTTTGGTTCAAGCCCCCTTGATACCTACTCCACTCTTCAAGGTTTTCCTAATCTTGGGTTCCACTATACCTATAGTGGAATCACACTTCTCTTAGTTTACAAAGCTTACCAAGAACTCTTATACAATTGGTTTTATCAAGCTCACTAACAATTCTTACAACCTAGTTTCCCACAAGCTAATCAGAAACTCATACACACTGTCTTTTCTCCGTGCTCACCATTAACTCATAAAACATTGGTTTTCCCAAAGTTTACCAACAAACTCATACATTCCTGTTTCTAGAGCAAACCAACAACTCTCCCTTTCATAAAAATGTGTACAGATAAACTGCCTTTAATTAGGCTTAAATGTATACAGAATTAAGCTTAAGAATAATTGTGCTTTTGTTCTCCTTTGAAGTGAAAAGATGTAGCTTTGAACATTCTAAATGTTGAAGCTTGTTGGAGAAAGTGCACATTCTGGAATCTTGAGTTCTTAAGATTGATCATTATTTAATGTACTCAAGAGTCTCATTTTTTTTCATTTGAACTTTTATTTATACTCTTTCAACCGTTAATTATTACTTTTGGCAATTTTCTAACCGTCGCAAATTACTTTATCTATACTTAATGTAGTTTGCCTTATAAGTGTGCTTCAAAACTTCTGAAGTTAAATTTCAAAACTTCTGAAGGTCGATTGCATGTCAGTTACCGTTGCCGTATTTAACTTCAGAGCTTCTGAAGCTCTTTTTCAGATCTTCTCAACTTCAGCTTAGTTTGAACTTCATTCTAGCAATGCACTTCAGATCATCTGAAGTTCATCTTTTAAGCTCTGAAGTTCTTTTTGAACGTTGACATTTCTAATAGTTACTTTTTTCCTTCTGAAGCTGTTGTTCATTATCTGAAGCATGCCCTGAATTAACTTTAGATTGTTCCTTTTGACCTCTGAAGCATAGACTTCTCCCTTTGAGTGTATTTTGAAGCTCTCTGACGTAGCTTTCAGAACTTCTGACGGATTCCCATGTTTTGAACTTAACTTCTGAAATCCTTAGACTTAAAGTTTGCCTTTGAAGCATACTCTGAAGTTACTTTGAAGCTTTTGCTTCCTTGTGAAACTTCTTCTTCTCACTGAACTTTCTTTTTCTTCTTCTTCTTTTAAAACTTCTTATTCTTTCTGAATTTAGAATACTCCCCTTGAAAACTTCTGGACATAATTCTAGAACTTTTGAAGCTTGTTCTGAAGCCTTCGAAAGCTCTTATAAACATTACTGCATTCTTTGAATGTTCCCTCTTAATTCATAAATCTTAGCAATATATCATTAACTTAATTCAAAACATAAACAAGTTTTGTTAATCTTCAAAACCAAACACCTAGGGTCAATAATTTTTTAGTATATTTAATTTTTACATTTTCTTATTATCCTATTTGGAGAACCCTAAATCAAGTTTTTATTCTCAATTTTTTATTGTTTTATTTAGAAAATATTAGATTACATATTTTTTTATAATTTTTAAATTTTTTAATTTGGAAAAATCTAAATCAAGTTATTATTCTTATTTTCTCTTTTAATTATATTTAGAGAGTTTGAGATTAATTTTATTTTCATTTCTTATATTATTTAATTTAGAAAATCCTAGAATAGTTATTCTCCTTATTTGTTTAGATCCTTATTGTCCTTATTTTTATATTATTTAATTTAGGGAATAATACATTTACATGTCCTGTTCAATTTTCTATTATTTAATTTAAGAAAATAGGTATTTTTTAATTCTTATTCACACCAAGTTTATTATAGCACTTTTAAAACTATTTAAACGCATTAATATATTAAAAAGTAGTTAATATATCCAAATATATCATATGACTTCTAAAATGAAGGCTCCAGAGTTTATTTAATGAATTATAACTACTTCTCTCACGTACTTTTAGGACTTGTACGATTTATCTAACTAATCAAATTTGACCCAAATACTTATTTGGAGAGTATATGATATAACGAGGTACACTAATTAATTACCATTATATATTTACTTGAAATTATTGTAATAATAGGAGTGCACTTATTATTTTGTGCTCTAATTCTTCAACTATTTTGACTCATTACTAAATTAATTATACAATAAGTATTATAAAAATAAATTTTAAATATTAATACTATAATAAAATATAATAAATCCATATTTAATTATTAATATTTTAAAATATAGACCAGGGAGTAGATTTTGCCTTCCGGCGCGAAGATCCTGGCTCGCCAGGGGCTCGTAATCCGGGCATTGGCCGGGCAATGCATAATGCTGAGATCTACCGCGACGAACGGATATCTCTGTTAAAAAAGGGTTATGCATGGCTAAGTATACACGCGGGCACGCAAAAGCTTGAACAATTCACGTGGATTTGCCGTACCTGTTTATTACTGTCAAATCCTTTAAAGCGATAAGAAAGTTATAGAATGGACAGCGTCAGAGAGTGTACAGACAATCTTCGGTGATCACAGAATTTATAAATTTCGACCCTACTCAGTCACCCGACTTCGAAAACACCCTCGCACACGAAGTATTTGGGCCACGTGGCAAATGGGATTACAACCATTTCAAACTTACGTGCCATGTTTATCTTATAGGCGTTGTATGCTCCTAAGATGTATGCAAATTGGTGTGCATCACTCCCCCGTGCCACTAGTAGTGACACTAACAAAAAATGACTGTATGCGGATAATTGGGCATATCAGGGACCACACCGGGAATATATTGGGCCGCTGGCCGTACCACTGAATTCCCTGGCTTCCCTCTCTTTTTAATTTTAGCCAATTGACTGGTTATAGTTGGAACCATTTATTTAGTTAAAATAAAAGAAACAAATTTTAATTAAAAAATTTATATCATTTATAAAGATTGAAAATTATTTAAATTCACCATTATAAACATTTAACAAATGTAAAATTTAATTCAATCACTCATCTATATAGGACTAAGATTTTGGATGGAATACATGCCTATCTGCTAATATGTGAATTGCAAAATTGATTAGAAAGTTTTAATAATTTATATATAATTTTAATAGTATTATTATTATTATCCAATTACAATGATTTCTGGTATCTTAGCTCAAGATACTATGATAAATACTGTGAATGATTTAAATTTTTATTAAATAATTTTGGTAAGCTCAAAAATATAATGGCAACATGGAGGGGTTGCTTCATTGAAGAAAAAGAAACAAGAAAGAAATCAAATAAATTTAAAGTAAATAGATGATAATAATTAAAATATAGATCATGACAGCAAGAGAGAGAAAGGAAAGATTATAGTGTGTTAGAAAATAAAAATCCTCGGTCTTCTTGAATTCTATGAAAAAATAAATAAATTTGCCATAGTTAAACTCAAGTGTTTACTCACAGTATTAAATCATTTTCCATAAGGTGAAAGGCTTGATTTCAGAGGACAAAATTTCCTTTCTTGGGTAGCTCAATTAGGGGTGTAAGTCAGTGCGAGTTAATCTTTAAACTCGTTTCAAGCAGAGTTGGGAAGTCGTTATTCAACTCGAATCCACACTCGTAATCAAACTTGCACCCACTTACGTGCTTTAACTCGATCCCACATCCCTTTATTAAAAATAAAATAAAATAAAAATATACCTAAGTAATGGCAGTAACCTAAGTACTATTTTCACTATAATAGTTATATTTTAAACTTTCATATACCTCTATTTTATCTATTTTATAATTAATTTTACTATAAACATTATAATTCATTTAAATCATTCATACTTTTTTTTATTTTAATAAATAATTTAAATCAGTTTCAGTTGGTAATTGAGCGCACGTATATATATACAACTTTTATCATCAGTTTGACTCGTATTATGTCTTGCATATATGGATAATTAATATATTTTTGTGATTATATTATCAATTTTTTGCATATGATAAAGCTATGACAGAGTAATAAATGAAACCAATAACCTAGAATCTAGAGATCAGAATGACATTAATTTGAGTTAAGATGGTCTAACCAAATTCACTAAATTGAAATGTACAGACTAAATGGAATATAAGTCTTGAAATCAGTAGAACACTTTTATAGAAAGTGACAGATTGTCAAGCCGTGTGGGGATGGATCCTTCCATCCAACTCTAGTCCATGTGAAAATAATTGGTTGACATTTAATTTATTATAATCTTTCAACATGAATCAGAACCTAAAGTCCATCTACACGTGAAGGGTTAGAGTTAGAAAAGGCTATAAAAGTTAAGGTTAGTATAGGAAAAAGATTGTAGAAGTAGGGGTTAAGTGTGGGCAAGCTTAAACCCACTTCAAACCTTCCGGACTCACACCCTAAGCTCAATGACGGTCTAGAATCTTTCACTTTCCTCTTGAAACTTGAGAGATTTCAAGGTTACCAATTCCGTGCTCCTGCGGGGTACCAACACATTTCCTTGCATGTACCAACACATCTCCTTGCATGTCTTGTCCAGGTGACTGGAACGTTGAGAAGGCTCTCACGTGTAAGTCTCATCCCGTGAAGACAGGAATTCCTCAGAAAGTCTTCGCCTCGATCTTATCGCAATAATCCTGAGGCCGCAAACTTATGATCCTTCCATCTCTAATCCTACCGTTAAGCTGGTGGGACACACCTGATGAGCGGGAGGACGGGGCATAGGCTGATTCATTTGTAAGGTTGCAACACGAAAGCACGCTTAATCGGTTAAAATGCATAATATGATGGGATTCAACAAAATGCATGCACGCAGCATGTAAGAATGCAAATAATTAAAAATCACTAGTAGGTCAAAGTACATTATTCCCACAAACCGATGAACGAGACCCATTGCCGTACGACTTGGTAGCCTTTTTGCTTTGGACAAGGGCTTGGATTAAGCTAGCGAATCCTCAGAACAGTGATATCAGGCATTGATGTGCTGGTTTCTTCATGTGTGTCAAATCAACAGCGATGGGACTGCTAATACTCTCCTCTAAAAATCCTTCCATTGCCAATCGGCGGGCTGTCAAGAGTATCTGGGTCTTGCATCCAATTTGCCTGTGCAAGCTCGTACGCATTTTGGTAAAAGCCCAAAACAAATGGCACTGCTATACTCTTGTTGGCGTATCTCCAAAGATCGGAGAACATTTTTTCGGTGAGAGCCGAGAAAAGGATGGCATGTCCAGCTTTTACGATCTTACTGGTACTTTTACATCCAAGCAATTAAGCAAAGGTTGTGATTCAGTAAGGTTGATTTTACTGAAATCACAGTGAGATTGCTTCATGTTAGGCTTGCCATAGCATTCTTAATAAGATCCAAACCAATCCTCATATTTCGTACTATCTAATCAAATGGGCCAGATTTTCCATACAATCAAAATAATCAAGTGTGCAGTGATAATCTTGCCATTGAAATGCTTAATGGGAGACCCATATCCTCTCTGTTCTTCTGGCCTTTTCTGTATACATACTGAGCCCTGATCAGAGATCCGATCCCACAACATTGGCCCGCTCTCATTTTAAAGGCCTGCCCAAATCCAGTCCACTACCGACGATGGTTAACTACCGGGCTGTCGAGTTGCATTCGGTTGATGTCCACTCAACCTCGAATTATTTCTTAAAATTTCAACTTATCTAACTTTATTATTAAAACGCCAATTTTACCCCAATCCAACCTCCCAACCTTAAAAAATTTGGATTGAGTTTGGGTTAGTAATTTAAGTCAATAAATTTTGCCAAGATTTTAATTATGTTCATCAATTTATAAATGTATAATCAATTTTTAGTTAAGACAACACATAATGCTAGCATAAAAAATGTATGTATTTATTTTTTAATGCATTTATGATAAATATCAATTTACTCATTACTTTTGATTTTATTTGTAAATTTTTGATTTTTTAAAGAATTTTAGCACAGCATTTTTAATGTAATGGCTATAGTTTAAAAAATATTAATATAATTGTTTAAAATAAATATATACCTTTACAAGTATCTGCATTACATTAATCTTATTATGAACATTATAAAATCAGGTGGAAAATTGTATTAAATTACTAGCACTCGAGCTCAACCCAATACTAATTAAAAATGATGTTAGGTTGAACCCTAACGCCCACAACCAAACACGTTGAAATAAGCCCCACATACAATCGATCTGAAACTTCATGGCAAGTATATCGTATTTTCTATATGATTTCTCGGCATCAATATTCAAAGTCGAGGAAGATGAATATCCGCTTCACTCACCCATTTATGCATCATGCGTTTGTGAACGAGAAAAAGAGGTAAGAAAAAAAAATATAAAAACGTAGGAAAAAAGAAACCAAATTAAGTAACGTGTGAGAGGAAATGATGTTCAAAATGAAGTTAATAAAGATATAATAGATAAATTTTTCATATAAAAAGATCAGAAATAATAATTAAAAGTATAAATAATAATTTAAAAAATTAAAATTATTAGGTAGTTAAAACATCAAATCAAAAGTGTAGCAAACCAGATAGAAAAAGATAGAAAAGAAGTAGAGTTGACGGCAACTAAGATAGGTTGGGAAAGGGAAGGAAACTCTTCTTCCAACTTTTACATGAATCCAAATGGATTATATTATAATTTTTGTGACAATGAATCATCCACGGTTACCAAGCAACACCCTGAAAGCCTATTCTAGAGCTAAAGGTCTACTTGCACTGAAATTTCTACTGCAGCGGGCTGGTGGTTGTAAAGAAAGAAGCCGAAGGTATTGATTGACATGGACTGCCGGCAAAGAAGGCAAACCAGGATGACTGGAATTCAATTGGCTGGAAAATAATAAGCGGGTAGATCTGTGGACTTGGGGTCACATCACACTTTTGGCATAGAATACCCTGGGTTGGTTTTACAGAAAAAGCAAGTCACCGTGTGGATTGGGCCGAAAGGATTTTTCCTTTTAATTGTGGTCGTGAAAGAATATCTAAGTCTTCATTTCTTGATGTTTTGCACTGAATTTCAAGGAAAGCTGCACGGTATAGAAACTCCAAATCGAGGACTTGGCTGTGGTTGTGCTAGGGGCCCCACGTTAGGTTATCGATGCCATTAAACTATTTTTAACTTGCCGGTCACCTTAACAAGAGAACAGGAAGTGTTGCGTGACAGGAGATAATAATTAAAAATTAAGTAAATAAAGATAAAATATAAAATAATAATTAAAAATATAAATGATAATGAAAAATAAAATTTTTAAATAGTTAAGATATAAGAAAAAAGTAAAAAATTTCTCAACTCTTTTTTTCCCTCAACAAATCCATCCTTAGGGTGTATTTGGTGCGGGAAAAAGTGTAAAAGATATTGAATAGAAAAAAAGAGATAAAAATTACTTTTTCTCTCTTTTCTAAATTGATGTGATATTTAATTATCTATAATTAATCTACCTTATTATTATTATTTATCTTTTTATTTTTTAAAAAAGCTTATTTATTTTATTTTTATTTACTTTATTACTGATATCATCACTTATTTTTTTCATCTCTTTGACTTTTTTCTTTTCTGTCTCTTTTTCTTAAAAAAAAAAAATCCACGAAATCAAATCCAAACGGTTGGATTGTTGGCCTGCAAAAACGGGAGAGACAAACAGCTGTAACTCATAATCATATTCAAATGCAAGAAATGACCATCATTGGACGGATGACATCTTTCTTTCAATGTAGAAGAGATTCAAGGGCAGTCCCGCAGTGAGAGGCTAACCGAGCCATGTGCCATGCATGTGTGCAGCAGTAAGACTGTGAGAGGCTGAATGTTCGGCCCCATGCATATGTAAACTTCTATAATAATCTTATCTTTTATTATATTCAATCATTGCGTCTTATACGTTCCAACTAATGTTATTAAGATCCGACTGTAATTGTTAATTGTCTAGTTCACGCTTTAACGGGTTCAACCGTAAGGTCTAACCAGGTTGACCGGTTCACCGTATTTTTTAAAAATAATATAAAGGAAACCATATCTTATTCTAAACATATAAATCTTTTAGGATTAGGCTGCATGATTTAATCCATATTTTTCTTATTTCACTAATAATATAAAAATTTAAAAGTTTAACTTTCCATATGAAAATAGACTAGATGGGATGTGTGAGTGGACTGCTCCACGGTTGGAGTATTGGTGGGACCGTTTTGTTCAGTCCCTTTGGGTTTTTTCGTGTTTTGCCTTCTGCAAAATTTAGTGAGCCTGAGTAAGCTTGCGCATGTGAGATGGGCTCAGAGAGTCCATATAGAAAAGTCAAGTAAGGAAGCTATATATTAAGTTATTAGTTAGGGATTCAATGGGAGAATTTTAGGGCTATGATAGAGGGAGTCGTCATATAAATCCTAGGGTTTTTCCTTGTAGAGGAGTAAGAGGGGGGTTATCAGAGTGTGTTGATTGAATATGTATGAGGTATTCCATGAAATATGTGTGAGACATCTTGAGTGTATTTCTTGTAACCTGTATTCTATAGTGGATTTATTATTTTTCTTTTGTAGTTTTTTTTATTCTAAGTTGAAAGATTTTCTATGTAAATCTTATATTCTCTGTATAATTGATTTATGCTTGTTTGTGTATTCTCGATCAAGTTTTTTAACAAGTCAGATTTTTAAAAACAATGATTTAAACTTTATTAACACTATGGCTGATTAATGTAATATTTTCCCTGCCATCTCCTTTTCCTACCATTTCCTTTCCCCCAAGCAAACACTCCCCAATGTGTATAAGATTGGGAATGGGTCTTGGTGGGGCCAAGCAGTGGTTTTGGGGCAAAATGGGTGACGTTTTCCTCGTGTCCTGGTGGTAGGTTCCGAGGGAAATCAGACATGCCCAAAAGCCAATATCAATTGCTTAAAACGGACGTAATGAGGTAGAAAAGGATGGCCTAATTGTAGTTGCGCTATGACGACTAATTCCTTGAATTTTCCCATTAATTCACAGTAAAACGGCAACGTTCACCAACGTGAACGTCCGGCTTTCGACAAACCACTCCCGTTCTCCTCGCAACTTGGACCACCTAGAGAACATGCAATCACTGCGTCAGGGTAGGCAAAAAGTCATTTTATTGCCACCATATGGCTCAAAAATATTTGAGGATGGCTCTTTCCCAAGATGGGGGGTATAGCTTTAATCAGGGTCTTACACCCCTGCAGTGATTCTCTCGCTTTGCATTTTAAAAGCCAAACCTATAATTAATTGGTTATCTTCCTCGGTAGGTGGGCGAAAAACAGCAGCCTTCAGGGCTGCATGGTTTATTGAAGTGGGCCAATCAATGATCCTGTGGTTACATAAACGAGCTGTTCATTAATTTGTTGCTATACCTTGCAGCTTGTTTCAAATCAATCAAACTTAAAAATGGTGGTGAGGCTTCCAAAAGCTAGAGTTGATTAAGAAAGCGCCAGAGTTTTCTTTGACCTAGTCATCTTGAAGTTAAGTGATCAGATACAAAACCTTTAGAATGTTTATTATAGAAAGAGGGTGGGTGTAGATGAAGTTCAGTGGCTCTCCCGTACCTAAATGATTTATCTCTTTTAGATGAATGCTCCAATCATTGTTTCGAAAGTTGTTGAACTATTATCCAAAATTTGCTTGATCGATCATCGCATGGCTTTTTATTATATAGGCAATATTTCATGATCAATCGAGATATATACATGGCCCATTTTACAGGCGACCAAATACAGCTATATCACTATTTAGATAATTTACGTAGAAAACGTATGTCATTCTCATCATGATTCATTCAAATTATGATAGATCTCAGTTGCACCGGTTCCTTCCATGATACAAACGTGCATCAAAGGTTGAGGCTATTTAGTAATTAGAATAGAAGGCTAGCATTGGCAGCTTCAGCTTCAACCTCCCACCAACCCCCATGACCACCCCCGCTACAAGACATCCATGACAGAAGGTTGAGGCTGTTTAGTAATTAGCATAGAAGGCTAGCATTGGCAGCTTCAGCTTCAGCCTCCCACCAACCCTCATGACCACCCCCGGCTACAAGACATCCATGACCGCACGCTCTTTTGCTTGGTTGCCAGCTCAGCAACGCGTTATCCATTCATGCATACATGTCGACACCCCGAACTATTTTTTATTTAAAAAAAAAAAACTTCTCTACCTCTTTTTTCAATTTCCACGTGGATAATATTTGAATTATTTGCAAGAAAAAGTAATCCCCGTGTTCTTTTGGTTAAAATAATTCTGTCTTATATTTGAAGAAAAAGATCACGACTCTGGATTTAAAAAAAGAATATTTTATTCTGAGCTTGAAATCTAATGATGTGGCCACTGGCCAGCTATAAATCTAAGAGGGTGGTAGGTAGGCGAGCTGATGGTAGAAGCCAACCCAAGCAATAGCTAGCTATTTCTTTTCGGGGTTGGTGAGCTACAATTGTCACGGATGGAGAGTTGTTGTGAAGATACACCGTCTGACAACGCCAGAAGGGAGAAACTCCCGGCAAGTGATGAATCCACGAGGGCCATTGCCCTAGCGGCGTCTATGTGACATGATATTTTCTTGAGTGGCTATATTCATGTGAGTATTCAATGGAAATGATTTATTATGTCTCGATTAAATATGACATGAAGAACTATAAATGACTTCATTGAATGGAGACATCAAAAGATTGAGAGGGCAGCACCGAATCGCGGTGCTCCAATAGAAATGTCAAACAGCACATCGAAGGTTACCACGCGTATCTGCTGACTTATCATCCATACAACGACCGGAAGCAGAAATTGTACCTCAAGTAAATTCTAATCAACGGCTCGATAAAGATCTGTAACTCTCCAGTGACTTCGCTTCCTGCCTTCCATCAACAGACATATACCTGATCTCCATGAACAGTCATGGTAAGCAAAGTATATTAATGACCACGACCCGAGACATCATAAAGAAACCCGTTTTTGTGCTAACATCTACATCAACTGCAATGACAGGAATTCCTATGGTTATCGAGCCTTGGATGATTTATTTCTTTTTTAGTGGGGGTTGGTAAATGGTAATCATCCTCTCACAAACACAAAGAAGTTCCGTGTGATCTTGATGAATGGCTTGTTTGAGTGCACGAAGACAGACAAGCACTCAGAAGAAGAGAAAAAAAAGGAAAACGCACAACAGGCAACGCGGAAATAACTCAGAAGCATATACCATGCATAAAATCCAACGCGGAAATAACTCAGAAGCATATACATGCATAAAATCCTACAACTACGTGCATGTATTTTCTAATTCTAACGTACATAGAAATAGGTATCTCCGTTAGCTACGTCAAGTTTATCCTTCCGACATTGCTTACATAAGCAATTGACAAAATGTCTCCTGAGTTCACATTGAGGTGGTTAAGTGCTTTGGGTGATTGAATTCTTCACATTGTCGAGTTCAAGCTACAACAGCCATTTTGCTGGCTTCCCAAGCACAAGCAGCAGCAGTAAGATTTTGATTGGCTTCTAATCCCACCATTGCAGCCGATCCACCCCAAAACGTTCAAGCCACTAACCACCAACGTGACACTGATGAAACAGTCACGGGGGAACCAACCGGCCCTCAAGCTGGCATAAACAAAAAGAGCAAGCCAGCCAAAGCACCAAACCCACTGTCACACCAACCCCACTGGAAATAAAAAAAAATAAAAAAAACATTTTCCCAAATATCAAAAAAATTGGTTTGACTCCCGCGTCCTTAACGTGCTTCCCACGCCCCCACGTGGCTCCTCTCCCTATCTCTTCCATATCCAACGGCCAGGATCCATCCTCAACCAACCAACATCCAGCCGACCCAACCGAAGAAACCCCCCTCCACCCCACCCCCACTGAAATCTTTATAAACACCATAAACCCTCCATCTCCCAGCCAGGGAATTCAACCTACCCAGCTTGAAATTCCTGGATTCCAACATGGGAGATTTCGCAATCCCAATATGCACGAATGCTCATGGAGATGGTTCTTCTCGAGCTGATGACCCACTCAACTGGGTTGCATTGGCTGAGGCACTCAGCTGCAGCCATCTGGACCATATCAAACAGATGGTGGATGAATTCCGAGAGCCCCGAATCGAGCTAGCCGGGTCGGGCCTCACGGTGGGCCACGTGGCCGCAATCGCTAGATCAGACAACATCCACGTCGATCTCGCCGCCGAAAAGCGGCCGTCCGTCGATGCCAGTAGTCGGTGGGTGACGGAGAGCACGCACAAAGGCGTGGACAGCTACGGCGTGACCACCGGCTTCGGCGCGACGTCCCACAGGAGAACGAACCAGGCAGGGGCGCTGCAGAAGGAGCTGATCAGGTTCCTCAACGCTGGCATTTTCTCGAACACCGAAGCGCTGCCCGTCTCCGCCACGCGCGCCGCCATGCTGGTGCGAGCAAACACGCTACTCCAAGGATACTCCGGCATCAGATGGGAAATACTCGAGGCAATTGCCGGACTGCTGAACGGCCGGATCACGCCAGTGCTCCCGCTGCGCGGGACGATCACAGCGTCCGGTGATCTTGTGCCGCTGTCGTACATTGCGGGGCTTCTCACTGGCCGGCCGAACGCGAGGGCAGCCCTGGAAGATGGCACCGTCATCGGCGCCGTGGATGGCCTGAAGCTCGCCGGGGTTGAGATGGGGCCGTTCGAATTGCATGCGAAGGAAGGGCTGGCGCTTGTCAACGGCACCGCCGTCGGTTCCGGCCTCGCGGCGATCGTTCTCTTCGACGCGAATCTCCTTGCCCTCCTCGCCGTTGTTCTTTCGGCGGTTTTTTGCGAGGTGATGAACGGGAAGCTGGAATTCGCCGACCGTCTGACCCACCAACTGAAACACCATCCTGGGCAGATAGAAGCTGCTGCGATCATGGCGCATCTGCTGGAAGGAAGCGCTTACATGAAAGCAGCCAAGAAGCTGCATGAGATGGATCCGCTTCAGAAGCCCAAGCAAGACAGGTATGCTTTGAGGACTTCGCCCCAATGGCTTGGCCCCCACATCGAAGTGATCAGATCAGCTACGCAATCCATCCAACGCGAGATCAACTCCGTCAACGACAACCCGCTGATCGATGTTTCCAGGGGCGTTGCTCTGCATGGCGGCAACTTCCAAGGCACGCCAATCGGGGTGTCCATGGACAACACCAGGCTGTCGATTGCTGCGATCGGGAAGCTCATGTTCGCGCAGTTCTCCGAGCTTGTGAATGACTACTACAACAATGGTTTACCGTCGAATCTCACAGGAGGGCCGGATCCGAGCCTTGATTACGGTTTCAAGGGAGCTGAGATCGCCATGGCCGCCTACACCTCCGAGCTCCAGTTTCTTGCCAACCCAGTAACTAGCCATGTTCAGAGTGCTGAGCAGCACAACCAGGATGTCAACTCGCTTGGACTGATATCGGCGAGGAAGACAGCCGAGGCTGTTGAGATACTGAAGCTCATGTCCGCCACTTACGTTGTGGCTCTGTGCCAGGCCGTTGATCTTAGGCATGCAGAGGAGAATTTCAAGCATGCAGTGAAACAGGTGGTTAGCCATGCGGCGAAGCGGACGCTGGCGATTGGAGAGCACGGCCAACTTCTAGAGTCCAGGTTTTACGAGAAAGAGCTGATCAAGGTGGTTGAGTCGGAGCATGTATTTGGTTATATCGACAATGCATGCAGCTCTAGCTATCCTTTGATGCAGAAGCTAAGGCAGGTGCTGGTGGAGCGAGCGATGGAGAATCGAGAGAAGGAGAATGTTGGGGCTTCGGTTTTACACAGGATTGCCGCATTCGAGCAAGAGCTGAAGACCCATCTCCCCCAGGAGGTGGAGTCCACTCGCGAGGCGATCGACGCTGGAATTGCCTCCATACCAAACAAGATCAAGGAGTGCCGGTCTTACCCACTATACGAGTTTGTGAGAACGGAGCTGACAACGTCTATGCTTTCCGGAGCAAAGACGCTTTCGCCTGGTGAAGATTTCGACAAGGTGTTTGCCGCCATCAATGAAGGGAAGCTAATCGACCCTCTGCTTGCCTGTTTGGAGGGATGGAAAGGTGCTCCAATTGAGATGTGCTGATAGCCAACTGGAAATTACTTTTATTCAGTTTCTTTTGTTTTAATTTCTTGATTACATATGTTGGCCCCCGAAGCACAAAAATGTATGTATGTCTCTAAAATCTAAATGGACAAAAAAAGGACTGGATTGATAAAAAGACAATTAATAGCTTAGTTAATAGCTAGAACTACAATTTAGATGGACTGTGCGTTTGGATACACGCAAGACAAGAAGATCATAACATCTTATTGCTTTCTGGCAGCTAACACAGTTGCAAATTTTCAATTGTTTTTGTGTAAGCATTCATAATTATACACCTTATTCTACATCAAAAAACAATAAAGGAATTGCTCTGTCTGGTCATATAAAGGCGGTGTGTCAGCTGACGATGGACCAACCAGATGGCTGAGATACTAGGGTAGCTGGCCGTGAAATTTATGGACGCGGTTTGGTCTAGGTGTAACCAGACTGCGACTGCGACATCTTAGTGAATTTGAGGTCAAAGAGTTAACTTTTCAAGATCATGTATCAAAGAAATAAAAATTCTTTTAAATAATTACATGTCATCTTTTCAAGAATTTAAAGTTAACTCATTATATTCCATAAAATCGAAGTTTTATAAATAACATAACATCAAATGCTTCAAATAAAATTTAAATTCATATATATATATATATATATTCTTTTAGTTACACCGACATGCATTTTTGAAAAAAATAAAAAAAAACAATTGTATGTCATAGAATTAGTAAGTAGGTGAATTATAATATGTTCTTTTACCTTAAATCATCATGTAAACATAATATACTTCAATATATATATATATACACATATGTTATAAAAAATTTATCAACTAATAATCATTACCTTAAATAAAATAGGCATTTAATGAAACTATCTACATAAATATTATGAAATTAACTTCAAACACATCAATTGACCCTTCTAATAGGTCCAGAATATTCAAAAATATAAAAATTAAATATTTATTTATCCAAATCAAACTTTTTGGTGAGAAAATAATCAAGATGGTTGACCCTGATTGTGCCACGTGTCCACCTTGTTGTCGGCCATCGCTGGCCAGTTTTTAGGTGGCTTGGGTCCAGTAATGGGTGTTGGGCTTCAAGGCTCAAGTTCACGTAGCTGTATATTGGGCTTCATAGTCTAGCCCATTGTTTGGACATGGGGCAGCATAATCTAGCCCATTGGCAAACCCTCAGCTCAAAGTCTAGCCCACTTGGTTGCTTCACGGTCTAGCTCATTGGCTTTAGTCCAGTCCACTTGGTTTCACTCCACCATAGCCCATTGGGTTACCACTCCTCTCAAATGTAAATGGGAATAGACGGTGGGATAAATCCCATCGATTTAAGTGTTTCCAATGGCTTTTTAGTTGCTAGATTTTAATTTATTTTAACTTCTACTATAATCTAATTTCCTAATCTAAAAAAAATTTCATTCATAATAACCCAGGTGTGTAATTCATTCCATAGAATCCACTAAATCTAACACATGTATATCTAAATAGGATTTGATTTTTAACAGTTAATAACTTGTTGACCCCAAGAATCTGGTTTTGATAATTAACAAAACTTGTTAATGACTTGAATTAAGTTAATGAAATATTGTTGAGATTTCTGATTTTGGAGGGAACTTTCAAAGGACCCAACACATTTAGAGGGACGTTCTGAATGATTCAGAGGAACCTTCAAATGTTCTGTAAATGGTGTCTAGAAGGTTCAGAGGGAAGAAGAGGAACATTTAGAAGAGAAGAAGGAGCTTTAGAAGTGACACAGGTTTGATTAGAGGAACACATAATGGCTTTAGAGGAAGTTTTAGATGTTTGAGAATGATGTCTTCTTCAGAGGAAGGGAAATGGCGTCTAGAGACTTCAAAGGAAGAACTTTGAATTCAAAAGAGAATAAAAAGTTTTAGAGGACGTTCAGAGTTGTTTTAGATGTTCAAAAGAAGGAAGAACATTTAGAAGAAGGAGAAATTTAAGAGAGCAACTTCAGAGTTTCTTTAAAACAGAAGACAGAAGCTTCAAAGGTCCTTCAGAGTTACTTTAAAGGAGAAAAAGTGCTTCAAAATTCAGAAGGATTAATCTGGACTTAGTTCAAAAACTTTAGAATTGCTTCAGAATTGCTTTAGATGTTGGACAACAACTTTAGAAGTTGAAATATAATCGTTGGAAGAACTACATTCAAATGGATTTCAAAAGCTCTGAAGTTGGCTTCAAAGGTTTTGGGAAAATAGACGTTGGTAAGTGGTCAAGAATGTTAGAAAGGAAAAAGGTGTGAAGCAACATTAACTGACGAGCACCTGACCTTCAGAGATAGAGATTTCATAAGCTCTTCATTCTCTTACTCCCCCTCACTACATAAATAATCTGTACTTCCAAAGCCATATATTAACTTTATCTTCTTTCCTTCGTTCTCATTCTTCAAACTTCATGGGTCATCAATGACCCCATCAGCTCTACAATAGAGATCTTATTCAAGTTTTTGGCCTCTTCAATTGTTACAATCTTTGGCATCTAATCCTCGAAAAGAGACATAATATCTTTTTAATCTGGTAGGAATAAGAGATCTCATAGCCTAAACTTTTTAGGCTATTAGTGATTCTTAAGAATCTAGAAAATATTTCAGAAATAGACTCATCTCTAGACATGTAGAATATTTCATATTTATCGATAAGTATATTGATTCTAGCTTCTTTCACTTGGCTCGTCCCCTCATAAACTACTTGGAGATGATTCCAAATTTCTTTAGCAGTTTCACTTGACGATATTTTTTCAAATTCAGAAGAAAAGAGAGCATATTATAGAGCATTTTTAGCTTTGGCATTTAGTTTAATTACTATAATGTCCTTGTTAGTCCATTGACTCTCCTCTAAAGTGAAGAGCACCTTCCTTCTTCTATAATCTTCTCCAACTTATTACGATAGTAAATCGAAAATTTTTTTATTTTCATCTTCCAATAGTTATAATGCTCTCCATCAAAATACAGAGGTCTAATGGTTGATTGGCCCTTTTTGCTTCCACCAAAATTGTTTGCCATATGAGATCACACCAAGGTAGAAATTAGAAAATGATTAAATCTAAGTTTCAGTGCCTTCCTTTGATGCCACTTGTTGGTTCCCAAATCTAGGGTATATGGTAAAGTAAGAGACCAAGCAAGATTGAGAATCAAATGGAATATACAAGTGTAGAACATAATTAGAAGTGGAAGCACACAAGCACCTAAGATAATAAGAACACAAGAATTAAAGTGGTTTAGGTTCCCTTGGCACCTACTCCACTCTCCAAGGTATCCTCAAACTTGGGTTCCATTATCCACATGTAGAATCATGCCCCCCTTGGTTTCTCGAGATCACCAAGAATTCATACACAACTTACTTTCCCAAGCTTACCATGAAATCTATAATGTTAATTTCTCCGAGCTTACTAACAAACTCTTACACCACCAGGTTTCTCGAGCATACTAGAAACTCAAACTAACAAACATAAAGTGTACAAAAAATGTTTCTATCTAGGATAAGGTGTACACACAGTTAAGCTCAGATATAAAAGATATACAATAAACATTATAGTGCTTCGAACTCATCTTGAGATGGGAATGACGTAGCTTTAAACTTGTTGATCTTTGGAGCGCCTTGGAGTGAATGATTTGGAGACTTGAATGAGCTTCTTATGAATAATTCGTATTTAGTTTATAAAACCCTCAATCATATACAATCTCTTCAGTGGAACTTCTATTTATGAGTTTTGGGAAGGTTTTAACCATTTAGAAGAAGACCATTGTAATATAGTTGTTAGAGCGGCACTTGAATTTCTGGCCGTTGGAGTGTTGGGCGCATCGCTGGCGGTTGCGACCTTTGAATCTGACATCGCAGGTGAATGCTAGAGTCTAGTGAGAACTTGTTTCCTTAAAACCCTACAGGCAATACCAAAAGCGATTGGCATATCGATTGCGCCCTGCAAGTGTTACTATAGGCAGTTGCCATTTGGCTGCAATCGTTCAAATATCTGAAGGTCGAGGTTTATCATCTAAAGCTTTTCCTTGTTGATATGAAACTTGAGAATGATGTTTTAGTGGTCCTTATATACTTTTGTATCCCTATTTGCCTCCTTTATAGGTCTATTTTGTCACTTGTAATCTTAGCAAAATGTCAGTTCAAGTCATTTAGAAGTTTTGTTGTTATCAAAACTACATACCTAAACTCAACAAACTTATTTTGAATTTGAGTAAAAATTATATAAAAAGGGGGAGAACCATTAAAATTGTGGACTGTCTTAGTATATGAGTACAAATGAAACAAACTCCTAAGGGTCATTGAATAAGATAGACAGTGTTGGGTTCCTTAGGCTTAGCTTAACTTAAGAGGGGAGGGGTGAATTAAATTTATAAAATTTTCTAGCTCAACCCCTATGAGTTAAATTCCTTATTTTTGTGCTTTTGTGTGATTTGCAATGGAATAAATAATAAAATGATGGAATGCAAGGAAATAAACTAGTCACACATAGAAGACACTATGTATAATGGTTTGAGACAACCTATCTACTTCACTCTTCTAAGAATACATCCCTTCTGTCTTGGGTTCCACTATTTCACTATAATGGAATGTACTATTCAAGATTCTATCTCTAGGGAACATAAACAATTTAGCAATAGATTATGAAACACTCTCCAACAATCAAGTTGCTCTTCTTGATTCTTGCTCAAGGAGTTGTATAGACCTAGTGCCTCTTGTACTCTTCTTGTTTTTAGCTCATAAGGGCATACACAACTTTTATAAGTTGATTGTAAGACACACTCTAATAATCAAACTTATTGTTCTTGAAGTTAGTCTCCTATACCAACTCAAGGAATACACAAATAAGTAAGCAAAAAAGAAATTACACTTTTTTGCTAGTGTATCAATGTAAGCATAGGGGAGGCCTTGTAATTTTTGAATAGATCTTTTAGTTGCATAAGATCTTCCCTTCTTGTGTTGATGAGGAAGGCCTTGAATTTAGAATTTGAAGATGAGCACCAATTCTCTATAGATAGGTGCCTCATATTCCATCAACTCACTCCAACCTTAATAGTTTAACATGGTTCTAATATCTGATTTGCTTCTATCAAGGAATCCATGTCTATCTTTTTCTGAATATGGATAGGTTTCCCAAGCATCGAAGTATAAATTGAATTTTTTTATTCTCCCCTTTAAATTAATATGCTAGCAAGTCTCTTGGTTCAAATTTAGCAATAAGGTCATTCTTTCCATCTATTTCATCAGGTAAAGACTTCAAATTAAACATCCCCTTTTTCATTCCTACCAACATTGACTTCTACTCCTTCTCTCTCACTTTCATTCACAGTAGTAGAAGGTGAGGGATTACATTGGGATTCATCTTCAAAGGAACCCTTCTAGAACTAGGAGTGGCTTTAGATGTGGAAGGTTAGTGGAAGCTCCTCTTATTCTTGGTTTCTTCATCCCCTTCTAAGGCTTTGAAATAACAACTTTGGGTGCCATGGGAAATAATTTGTAGTGTGAGGGATTGAGAATTTAAAGATATTGAGTAAAGATGAAAATTTGGGAGTGTTTGGGATCACTGGAGAAGTTGTTTCGCACCGCAGGCGGTTGGGAAAATTAAATAGGATGAGAATGGAAATGAACCATAATGTTGTTTTTACCCTTTGAATCACCAGGCAGATGGGATGCAGGCACTTAAAGCTATAGGTACTTGGGGACCAGGCATCTTCTCTCCCAGAAATGAGTCTTACGTTTTCTGATTTCTCATTTTCTAATCTACTTTATCCCCTAAATTCTTTTCTCCTGAACTAGTGCATCATTTTTCTATCAATTCAACTCAATTTCAAACATTTCGTTTTGAGCATATATTAAGCACTTCAACATTTCAAACATATATTAGTTGAATCTTGATAATGAATAACCTTATCTTTTCCAAGTTTCAAGAATTTGTGATTTCATATATCACTCGTGATTTCAAATCATATCAACACAATTTTAAACAATTTTCCTCAAGCATTAGAATTCACTATTTTTTTTTAAAAATGTATTGCATAAATACATAACATATGTGAATTAGATTGATTCAAGCAAATTTCACCCATTCTCATCATGATACGGCTTGCTATTTTTCAAATTTTACCACACAAATACATATCATCTTGTTGGGTTTACCACTTGTTGGTTTTTCTAAATCATATCACTTTAATCAAATTTGGCATATTTTCATATCACAAACACATCATTTCAATCATTCAATATTTAACATGTGACAATGCATGACCTTGGTTGCTTGTGTTTGTTATTCCAAAGAATTTTTGATTCCATGATGTTGGATGTTTGCAAGTTGAGCATACACGAAAATTATCTTGATACAAAATAGGATTTCTATCATTTTCTTCATTAGGTGATCCTTTTACAACCTAAGCTTCTTAAGTTTCTCTCTATAGAAGATGGACTGAAAAATATAACCATAAAGGAAATTTCCATCAAAGTCTCTAACTAAAGGTGTTCAACAAAGAGGATTTATCGCTACAACTAAGTCCACGAGAAGACCCTTAATTGAATATGCAAAATGGTAATTTTATGCATAGATGGAGACCTATTTACCAAGATAATATCACCATCTTCCAAAGATGTATGTAACTGGAGTTCACTATGTTATTTTAACAAAATCAAACTACTTTTTCTCTTTACGTAGCACTCCCTCATGTTATAAACATGTGAATTATAACATTTCTTAAGCTTTCTCAAGGATCTTGAATTCATATGCTCAGGAATCAACAGTTTTTTCAAAAATATCTCCAGGGATGCTAATTTTATCGACTCTAAGCTATGGATCACCAATAATAGTTAATTGCAATGCTTGATCCGACTATTTACCATGAAGATACTTCTTAATCCATCTAAGACTATATTTGAAAGAATCATCATCATCATTGCTTGTAAGGAATCTTATTACATAGCTTGAATCGAGTGGGGTGTTCCACAAATCTATAACTGGCAATACAATGGACATCTCCATCGAACTCATTCTGATCACACTCATTCAACTGTCTTTCGAAATCCATAAGCCTTTTGTATGCCCTTGTATATTCACCAAGGCTTTTTTAGGTCTACGCATATGATGATGATCATAATTCATAATAGTATGTGCCTCATCATTTATAAAAATCATCTAACGAAACATGTATTGTTGGTCTCAGTAGGCTAGCTTAACCCAAAAGGAGAGGGGTGAATTGGGTTTATAAAAATTTTTTGCTCAACCCTTGTTAGATTAATTTTTCTCTTTTCGTGTTTGCGTGCTATACAATAAAAAATAAATAATAAAGTAATAAAGCATAATAAAAGTAAAGCAATTACATAAGAGATACATTTTTTATAGTGGTTCAAGCAACCCTTCCTACTTCACTCTTCTAAAAGCACACCCCTTGTGCCTTAGGTTTCACTATCTCATATAATGAAAATACAATAGTGCACATAACACTCTTCTAGATCAACTTTAAGGGGCATAAACTCAGTGCCTCTGCACTCTTCTAGATTCTAGCTCCAAGGGGCATAAATTAGTGCATCAAGCACACTTCTAGATCAACTCCAGAGGGCATA
The DNA here is from genome assembly GCA_036873735.1 of Pouteria campechiana. Classification (NCBI taxonomy): domain Eukaryota; kingdom Viridiplantae; phylum Streptophyta; class Magnoliopsida; order Ericales; family Sapotaceae; genus Pouteria; species Pouteria campechiana. The sequence continues at coordinate 12,719 of JAYJMB010021160.1, read as the reverse complement.
AACTTATGGTGCACTTTTCTGGATTCTAGCACCAGGGGGTATAAACTAGTACATCAAGCAATCTTCTAGATCAGCTCTAGGGGATATAAACTAGTGCATCAAGCACTCTTTTAGACCAGCTCTAGGGAGCATAAACTTAATAAGTTTCTTATGAGATACTCTCCAACAAACACACTTGCTCTTCTTGAGATTGGTCTTTGCCAACTCAAGGAATACACAAAGGATAGATAGAAAGAAAAGATTTACACTTTGAATGTGCTTCTTCTTGAGCATTAGGGAAGATTGATTTAAGTAGCTCTTTTTAATGCAGAAGATTTTCCCTTTGTGTTGTAGGAGATGGCCTTGTATTAAGAATGTGAAGTTGGAAGCTCTTAAATGAATGAAGAAGGTTTAAGCTCTTTGGCTTTTAGTTACTTAAGGATGAGAAGGTTAAAGTAAAAGAAATCTTCAATATGAATGCAGCTATGCCTTTTAGAAATGTTCCTTAGCATCTCCTTAAGTAGCTCTCTCAAAAAATTGACCGTTGGAGAAAGATGAGTTTCATTGAATGCAGAAATGAAGGTAGGTGGGTAGCATTGAATGTACAAGACCATTTTGAATTTCTCCCATTGGAATGCACCGCCTATGATTGGTTCTAAATTGTTGGAAAGTCTACAATGCCATTCTTGACAGAGAAGAAGATGGTTACTCAAAAACAAAAAGTTTCAATTAATGTTTCTGGATGGTCATTGTTGTTTTTGTGCAATGGACTGACTGAAATGAGATTCAAAAGAATGATGCTTTCATTCTATTTGTTTGAAGTTAATTTTGGACAAACTCCACTTTCATTTTATCTGGTCAGTTGAAGTCCTTAACTCACCTTGTTTGAAGTTAATTTTGGATAGAGTTAGGCTATGCTAGAACTTTCAATTGAATATCATCTTTGTCAAAAATCTGATTTGACTTTGTCTTAAGTAAGTAGCCTTGGTGTGTGTGAATTTGTCCAAATAGTTTAGCTTATGAAATACTCAAGCATCTCATTTCTGTTCAGTGAATTGTCTATTTATACCATCCAGAGTGGTTATAGATCATTTGGAAGAAGACCGTTACAAGATACAACTATTGCAAACCATTAAATTTCTGAGATTTTAAAAATAATGATTTTTTATTATAGCATATCACTGTAGCACTCATGAAAACAATGCTTTTTCTGAAGTTAAATTTTGGACAATATGAAGATTGGGCCATTTGGCCAAAGATTACTATAGCATCACTATAGTGCTTTGCCCAAAGTTAACTGTAGCACTTACGAAGACAACAACTTTTCTTCCTCTGAAACTTCCTTTAACTTACAAGATCTTAACAAAAAATTATTAGCTTAATTAAAGGTATAAACAAGTTTTGTAAATTATCAAAATTATATACGATAATCCTAATAGTCTTCCCCTTTTTTATGATGATAAAACTTGAAGACTTGTTGCTGTTAAGAAATGCGCTAATGATGAAATCACACAAACTCTCCCTATTTAATTGAAATGTGAAATCCTATAGAGTTTGATACCTTTAATATATAAATAGGTCATGAAATATATGATGTTATATTCTCCTTGAGACACAAGTCATGAAAACTCAAATTTCTCATAAGTCTCTCCACAAAAGTCTTCTATTATCCTCTCCCTTTTTGTTAACATAAAAAAAGTGTATTAAATGAATGAGATATGTCTCCCCCTTAATAGCTAAAAGATAGGATAGATAAATGCATTCCTAGGAATTAGATAGGAACAATACTTTCATTCAAAATATTTTGCTACCCTTTGTTATGTCAAAGCACATAAAGCATAAACATATAAGGCACTATCCATTCTTTCCTAATTCTATAAAGCATAAACATATAAGGCACTATCCATTCTTTCCTAATTCTTCTTTCCAAAGAAGTTTTTCTTCAGTCATCTCCCCTTTTTGTATTAAGGTTATGAATCACAAGTCTACATATTTCTCCCCCTGTATTGTTGGGTTCCTAAAGAATTCACAACCACATTTGGATTTTGCTTGGTTCCATACAAAGCGTAATCATGAAAATGAGATAAGAAGGATTTAAATCAATGAAAAGAGCACATTCATATCATAGGCAACATTCAAACATTAAGTAATTCTTAGTGAAAAGTCAATATTATGCATAACTTAAATTTAAATTGAAAGTTTCATTTAATCCAAACCAAAATGAAGATTAAGTTTGTTCATACATTCAGAAATTTTTAACAATTGCCAAGCATACATCATTCCATATAATATTATTTTTCAAGCATTTATCAAAATCATGAGATTCATTCAAGTTTGAAAGATATCGAATTGAACTTCATATATTTCATAAATGTACATCAAATTTCTTATGAAACCTCACTACATTGATCTCTCATGAAATTTTCATAAAATATATTTTCTCTCTTTCCTCATATCATTGTTTGCATTTTTCAAAAATTGCACCATTATTCCAAACACACATCATTTTAGATGATAATGCATGCGCCTAATTTGATGTGTTTGTTTTTTTTTATTAGGTTGTAGTTTCTTGATGTTATTCGGTGATGGCAACATTGTAGGGATGTTTACAAGTTAAGCATCCATTGAAACTTTCTTAATTTAGATTGAGATTTCTATCATTTTGATCATTAGGTGATGCTTTAGTAATCTAATCTACCAAACTTTCTATCTATAGAAGATGGACTAAAAATATGGCCATTAAAGTAATCTCCATCAAAATCTCTTTTGAATCCATAGGGAGACCTTTAACTAATGATGTTGATGCTCAGATGGAGGCTTATTTACCATGATAAAATCACAATCTTCTAATACTATATCACCTAACTTTGATTTGCTATGTTTCTTTAACAAAATCAAACCACTTTTGCTCTTTACATAGCACTTCCTCTTATGATAAAAACATGCGAATTGCAATATTCCTCAAACTTCTTCAAATTGCAATATCTTCAATGATAATTTAGAAATATCTTCAAATTAAGAATGTTAATTTTATCTTGAATTTACATGCTTAGCATTTAATATTTTATATTACTTGTGAGGCATTTTATTATGAAATTTGAATAGAGTGGGGAAGTTTAAATTTGATGATCATAAATACAAGAGATATCACTTTTCATGCCCACTCTGACTACCCTCATTTAGTTATCTTTAGAAATTCATAAGTCTTTTTTATATCCTTGTATGCTCATAAGTGCTTTTACAAATCTATTCAAACCATAATCTATGAACCTCATCAATTGAAAAAATCATCTAAGAATTATATCTCAATATTCAACAAAGGATTTGATTACCAGAGAATTTTATTAATGCAAGATGGCATAATATAGACTAGTGATATATATTTTGCATTGATTTCCTAGTTTTCATATTTGGATGCATGCCTTTCTAAGATTTGATCACTAAGGTGTGCACTATAAGTTTCTCAAATCTGATAATTTACATTATAATTAAACATTTCCATCTTTCTCTTCAATTTTTGGACTTGGATTGTTGTTTTTCTTTTGAATAGATTTTTCTCCCCATTGATTTTTGAGATACAACATTTAATTTTCATGATAACGTAATCTAAAATCTTTTCTTACTTAATGAATATCAAGATGAGATCTCCTAATTACTCTTTGAATCATATTCCTCAAAAGTTATTCATTTCAACTCACATGATGCTAAGCATAGATGCAATTTGCATTTGTATCCTATGTAAAATTTAACTATTCTACAAATGTATAAATCATGCCATAATCCAAATAGTTCTAAAAGATGATTTTTCACTTTAGATCCAACTAAGATTTTGGGTTAACTTGCTTGGCACAATTTTAATCATTTCAAGCATCCATTATCATAAGTATATCTTTCATATTATGGCACTTAATATTTCAAATCATCAAACACATATAATTTGAATTTCCTTAACATATGATTTCAACTTATATATGCAAACATTTTTGCACACAACATAGTTATGAACAATAAGATTTATACATAGGATGAAATAATTCATGACATGAACATGACTTTTATGCATTTACTAAAATTTAAGTTATTATATTATTTCAATCTTAAGAGTTCAAACCTTAATAATGATTACAGAGGAAGACTAGGAATGGAATTCTTATTCGAGACCTTAAATTATGAAGTATCACAAACTGGCTTGACTTATGACTTGGGACTATAACGACATTAAAGATTAATCATTTTACACATTAACTTAAAATTTCATAATAATTTAGCTCAAATTAATGAGATAATTTCAATTCAAATCCAAGTTAGTTAGATGTATATTTCAAGAACATCAAGAATGTATAATAATAAAATGCACATGTTCAATGTACTTATGTAAGGCCTTGAAATTTTCAAAAATGTAAATTTTTGCTACTCTAAATTTTTGATGATTTTTGCTAGGTCGACTTGCTATATAATTAAAATTATGAGGATATTATTATGAAAAATATATGAAATTGAGTGGCTTATTAATATAAATATGAGTATGAATTTGGGAATACATTAAAGTGTGTTAAATAAATAATTTAAGTGAAAAACATAATGAATTTAAAGTGGTGGAATACTGAAGGTGTAAATTTGGGAAAATATTGAATTTTATTATGAAAAAATTATAAAATTGGATAGAAAATACATATTAATGTGAGTATGATGAGGACATATATTAATTAATAATTTATAGGTAAGGAAAAATTAAAAATTGCATGTGAAAAGCTGAAAAATCAAGTTGCTAGTAAATTTTGGCAAATTTTAGTTAAAATCGAATTTAATTGAGGAATAAGTAATAAAATTATGCAAAGATTATATTTAATGAATGGATAATTAATTTAAATATGTGATTTATGAAATGAATGATTTACATATGCCAAACATGAGGACCAGATAGGATTTTAAAAATCAAAGATAAGTGCATGTATATAGAATTAAGTGGGGCATGAACTACCAAAAAAATCGATATAACTATCAATGTAATAGCTATCCTCATCTTCTCCCAATGTGCAAACATTTCCCTACCCATGCCTCTTCAATGTGGGTCCCCCCCTTCCATCATACCAACTTGCGAATTTAGTGAATTTTGCTTCAAAGGATCACTAGTAAAGGTTGATTCAAGTGGTTAGTGGCTCTAATTCCCAATTTCTTATGGATTAAATGAGTGACAGCCCCTCAAATTTGAAGATTGGTTGCTAATTAGTGGGACCCACTAAAGGAACATGAAGATTAAGGTAAGTGTTTAATCTACTTTACATGTTAATGATGTTTAGGAAGAAAATTCATGCAAAATCATGTGGAAAAATTGATGAAAAATAAAACCCTAAACCACTAGGGTTGCTAGAAATTTTAAAAGGGGATATGGGGCTGTAATTAAAGTATTTGATACATGATTAATAACTTATTAAAATCAGTTAGGAATTAGCAATTAAGTGTACAACTGGTTCCATATTAATGTTATTTTTTAATGACATTTAATGTAAATTTTCTCAATGATTAGGCTATAAATTTGGAAAGAGATTAAAGTATCATTAAGGTTGTAAATTGGAGTGTAAGGACTATGCAAATTGCTTAATTAATTAAGACAAGCAAGTAGTTGTTTTAAGTTCAATTTTATTTCTTTGAATGATTACAATTTGGGCACTTATAATTTAAAATTTTTGTACATGAGTTACATGATTTTAAATATGAATTATCTGCCTTATGCAACCATAATTAATGTTTTGTATTAGCATGAATTAATTTCATTGAAAACAATAGAAAAAATCAGATGGAATTTGGATGAACGGTGCACTGACAGAATGTCTTACCAAGTACCCCTCTTGAGGTTGATTAAAAACCAATTTAGTGATGCTAGTTTGAAAAAAATAAAAATATTTAGTTAAGTTAGATATAACTAATACCATACCAAATTTCATAAATAAATGCCACCATTTGACCCCTTAAAAAATCTAAATATTAACCTTCTCATTTTAACTTATTTTAAGTTGAAATTTTTACACAAATTGTATTATATTATGGTTAATTGACAACAAAATTTTGAGGGCAAAAGAGATAGAATTTCATCTAACATTTTTTCTTAATATTTTCATATTTTATTTTTAAATTGCTCAATTTACATTATTTTGCTTTGAAATTTGGACCGAATATTCTTCATATTATTGGGAATTAAAAAAAAGTTTTCAGTTAAAAAGAGATGAAGACACTAGGAAATGAGGATTTTATTTTAGGATTTTTGTATACGTACTTTATGCCTCAAGAGTTCCATTATTTTTGGTTTTAGTGCTTGGTTGGCGTGGAGCCCAGTGTGGCTCATATATATATATATATATTTTATGATGGCCATGGGGCTAACCTATGTTCACCATATGGAATGGAGTGGCCTGGTTGGCCAGTGGGCGGTTGTATGGGTAGCCAATGCGGCCGGACATTGCTATTGGATTGGATGGGCTGATTGCTATAATTTGCCTGAGTAGCTTGTGTAGGCGTGTTTATGGAGAACTGGTACTCTTGTGAGGCAATGAGGGCGGGGTGCCATTGGATACAATAGTATGGATGTATGGGCCTGACATGCTTTTAGCCAGAAGTGCTGGGATGGACCTAATGTGCTGAAGAGCAAAAGGGTAATTTTCTGATTTGTATGCTTCCTGGGGAAGAGTGTGTGGATGGTTGAGGAGTTTATGGATGGTTGTGAAGTGTGTGGATGATGGTGGAGTAGTGTATTGGTGTATGAGATACCTGTGGATTGATAGATAGAAATGGCAGTATGACATATTAGTATTCAAGCCAGTATTGATCAGTTAACTATGTATATGATATCATTATGAGTATATATATGAAATAATTAATGAAATATTAACATTAAAATCTTAATAAACCTAGCCACTGATTTGCTATGACATCTTACATGTGGCCTGGCATGTTTTGCCTGTTTGCATTATTATTTACTGCTCTATTTGTTGCTGTTTATTATATTATTTATAGTCATAGTTTTTCGCTTACCTACTTATTGAGTTTTGCCCAGACTCACACTTTCATTTAAATTTTTAGCTGACAGGCCAGAGGACGGAGCCCAATGAGGTGTTGGGTCTCATGACGGGGCTAGGCCATAACACCATTAGTGACTTTACTCCTTTTCATGATGTATGATGATGTATATTATTGGATAGATTTTTGATGTATATTAGATATGTATCATTATTTAGTTATACAACATATCATTTTATGGTATGGGTGTATATGATTTGATAGATAGGGCACTATGTACCCTGATCTTGGTCTGTGGATGCTATGGTGATGTATGTTGTGGAGGCGATAATTATATAGTTTATGCAGGAAATGGTAGAGCCTAGAGGCAGCCATATTATATTTGCATATTTGAGGGTTTTTTATGTAATTATTGTGGTTTAGCATGTTGTATACAGGACAATAGTGGTAAATCAGGAGAGACTCTGTTGGAATTTCCTCTAAATTTACCACTAGTGATGCTCTAGAGAGGAGGGGCATTATAGGTGAGATCAGAGCCTGATGCACACAAGGTGGTATAAGTGTGTAGTATGACTGTCAAATCATTAAGTTGCATTAGTATATTTTAGAAACATGGGGGAGCTTTACTTTATCTTGTAAACATAAACCTTTCATTTTGAGCCATTGAACTTGAGCAAGTATGATTATGCAAGTGTATGACTTAGAAATGCAATCTTATGTACATATATGATCTGAGAATGTGATATTATGTAGTAATGGTACACAAGAGGAGTGGACAAGGGTAAAGCACCCATGGTGGAGGAGAAGCCACCAAGGTGAACCACTTAATCCCGGTACACAAGTGTGGTGATTAGAGAGGATCGAAGAGAGTAGAGCCAATCAGTTAGAGGCAGTGGCTCAAGGTTAACCTCTAATGAGGCGGAAGAAGAGGTTATTTTGGAGGTTGAAGTGAGGTAGAAGCTAGAGAAGGTACAAGAGAAGGTAGGGGCCGCTGGTACAGTACTAGGAGTCGAACCAAAGTTTGCTACTGTGATGGCAATGGTAGCTAGTCTCACCCAAACAGTGCAGGACTTCATATAGGCTTAGAGGAGATCGATAGATGAGCTTACTCACATTGTTGGACCCACTGGGAGGCCAACCCATGTGCCAGAGTCAATAGTGGAAGTGGGCCAGACTTCGCAGATTCACCCAGGTCCGGGGCTAAATATGAAGGCTTTCCACAATATGAAGCTTTTAGTATTTAGAGACCAGAGCGTCTATAGGGTCGTGGATGACTGGATCTTCAGGATAGAGAAGGTGTTCACCTATATGCAGTATCCAGAGTAGCACAAGGTGTTGTATGCTATCTACCAGCTAGAGAGTGAGGCCAAATGTTGGTGGAAGATGAAGATGGTGACCTTACTAGCTGTAGGAGCTGGTCTGACATGGGAAGAGTTTAGAGATAGGCTCTTCCGCAATTATGTACCCACCAGTGAGAGAGCAAAGTGGATGACAGAGTTCATGACACTAGTGCAGGAGAGGAGACCTGTGCCAAAATATGATGAGCAGTTCTGCTTCTAGGCTCGATTTGTACCATGGGCCCAAGTAGACTCCGGAGAGGTAGCCTAGAAATTTTAGGAGGGCCTATGATGGAGCATCAGGCAGAATATGGCCCTCTTTATGCTAACTAGATATAAGGATATTTTAGAGCGAGCCCAAATAGCTGAGAGAGAGGAAGAGGAGCGCTAAAAATTTCAAGAAAGGTGGCGCGCCCAAATAGGCGACTCAAGGTAGAAGAAGAAGCCCTATACTGAGCCGAGTAGTGGTGTCACCTTAGAGAGAAATTGTTACAATTGTGCCCAGCCTAGACATCTAAGGCCACCGTGCCCAGTATTGAACAAAGAGGGAAGGAAGCCTACTAGGTAGACCCCTACTCACTCTAGAGAGCAGAGCCAGACAACCAACCAGCCATGGGGAGCAGAGAAGAGAAGATCGATTGTTTGCTATTAGTGTGTCGAGCCAGGCCACATTAGTCTGCATTGTCTCACTCTTCAGGGTAAGAGTGAGAGTGTTGCTTCTAGGGCACCACCCTAGCTTGAGCGTGGTGGCCCATAGATGAAAGACTGAGGTCGTGGGATGTATGTACCGCTAGGGTGGCAATTTGTAGAGTAGAGGCCCTAGACTACAAGAGTTATATAGGCTACCACAGTGCAAGATGTGCAGGCAATGGATCATGTGGTTATAGGTAATCTCATCGTCTACAACATGACATATGTCTTATTTGATCCAGGTGCTTCTCAGTCTTTTGTATCAGTTGCATTTGTTCATAGAGCTGGCTGTCTACATATCCCATGCGTCAATTGGTAGAGGTCTCCACACCGTTGAAGACAGTTAGCATAGCCTCAGAAAAAATGTTATGACATTCCCTTGGTAATGGAAATTAGATGTTTTAATGTTGATTTGATAGTATTAAACATGGAAGGATTAGATATTATATTGGGGATGGATTGGATGGCTAAGCTTGAAGCCAAGATAGATTGAAAGACCAAGCAGGTGATCTTGAAGACTCCTGATGAAATAGATATCACTTTCCGAAGTTCATCTACAAGATAAGCTCCCAAGTTGATTTCTGCTATGAGAGCTCTCAGTTTAGTGCAGAAGTGGCATGAAGCTTATTTGATTTTTGTTGTAGATGTGCACTCTGAGCACAGATCAGTAGAGGATATCTCAGTTGTGAGAGACTTTCTCGATGTGTTTTTAGGAGAGCTATCTGGATTACCTCTTGAGAGGAAAGTTGGGTTCAGTATTGACCTCCATCCTAGGGCAGAGCCCATATCCAGAGCACCGTACAAAATGACAATAGTGGAACTAACAGAATTGAAGGTGCGATTGCAAGAGTTGATGGATAAGGGATTTATCCACCCTAGTATGTCACCTTAGGGTGCTCCCATCCTGTTTGTGAAGAAGAAGGATAGTAGTCTGAGCCTATGCATTGACTACTGAGAGCTCAACAAGGTGATGACCAAGAATAAGTATTCATTGCCTTGTATAAATGATTTGCTTGATCAGTTGCAAGGGGCTACTGTGTTCTCAAAGATTGATCTTTAGTTGGGCTATCATAAGATGAGTGTTAGGCCAACAAATGTGCCAAAGACTACATTTAGAACCCAGTATGGACACTATGAGTTCTTATAATGCAAGTCGGCTCAACTAATGCTCCAACAGTCTTCATGGATCTTATGAATAGGGTGTTTAGGCCGTATTTAGATCACCTTGTGATCATCTTTATTGATGACATCCTGATTTACTTCAAAAGCAAAGAGGACCATGAAATTCATCTGAGATTGGCTATGCAGTGATTGAGAGAAGAAACGATGTATGCCAAGTTAAAGAAATGCGACTTCTGGATGAACAATGTAGAATTTTTGGGATGTATTATATCAGGAGATGATATTTTTGTAGATCCACATAAGATCGAAGCTATGGTAAACTAGCCCTGAACTACTATAGTGATAGAATTTTGTAGTTTTCTGGGATTGGTGGTTTATTACCATTGATGTGTTGAGAGATTCTCTACTATAGAAATACCTCTTACACAGTTGACCAATAAGGGAGTGCAGTTCAAATGGAAAGATCAATGTGAGGCAGCATTCTAGGAATTAAAGAGGAGGCTAGTGGAAGCTCCAGTTCTCAAAGTCCCTATGGGACAGGGTAGATTTGTAGTATACAGTGATACATCTAAATATGGATTAGGGTGTGTATTGATGCAACACAAAAATGTTATTGCTTATGCATCTCGCCAGCTGAAGCTTCATGAGCGTAGTTACCCCACCCATGAATTGGAGTTGGCAGCTATCATATTTGCCTTAAAGATATGGAGACATTATCTCTATGGTGAAACGTGTGATATATATACAAATCATAAAAGCTTGAAGTACATTTTCACCTAGAAAGAGCTAAATATGAGATAAAGGCGATGACTTGAGCTACTAGAAGATTATGATTTAAAAATTCATTATTATCCAAGCTAGGTAAATGTTGTAGCTGATGCTTTGAGCGAGAAGTTTGATAGCAGTATGACATATCTCTTACACAGAAAAATGTGTTATTTGAAGAGATGAGGTAGATGGATTTATATGTGGGGATGAGAGGGCTAGTGACATAGTTATGTCAATTACCTATTCAATGCACTTTGCTAGATGAGATTCAGATTGACCAGATGGAGACTACAGATGAGGAATTTCAGAAACTGAGAGAGAGCTCAGAGCGGTGGACTACCTAATTATATTATTGGTGTTGATGGCATCCTGAGATACCAGAACCAGCTTGCATTGCCTAGAGGTTCTGTCGTGATACTGAAAGTGCTAGAAGAAGCACATTATTCACCTTATATCATCCACCCAGGCTGTTACAAAATGTATCATGATTTAAGGTTATAGTATTGGTGGCATGGCATGAAAAATAATATAGCTCAATATGTGGCAAGGTGTCTAGTATGCCAAAGGGTGAAGGTAGAACATCAGAGGCCTAGTAGGTTATTATAACCAATTGAGATCCCAGAGAGGAATTGGATAAATATCACTATGGATTTTATTATAGGTCTTCCCAAGACTATAGCTGATTATGACAGTATCTGGGTTATAGTGGACAGGTTGACTAAGGTAGCCCACTTTATTCCAGTTTGCACTACCTACACTACTGACAAATATGCATGGATTAATCAAAAGGAGATAGTGAGACTATATGGTGTGCCCAAGGTCATCATTTCTGATAATGGATTAGTGTTTACATTTAAGTTTTGGACAGCTTTGTATAAGGCTATGGGTTTATGTTTGGATTTCAGCAGTACATATCACCCCCAAACCAATGGGTAGACTGAGAGGGTGAACTAGCAGATAAAGGACATGTTGAGAGCTTGTGTCTTCGAATTAGGCAAAGCTTGGAGCCAGTATCTTACTTTGGTAGAGTTCGCCTACAATAATAGCCATCACTCCAGCATTGACATGATTCCTTTTGAGGCATTGTATTTGAGTAAGTACCAATCACCCCTATAATGGTTAGAAGTGGGGAAGACTACTATTATAAAGCCACAGATGATTGCAGAAATAGTTGAAAAAGTAACCTAGATCTAGGAGAAGATCCGAGTTACTCAGTCTTGCTAGAAGAGTTATGCAGATACATGTTGTTAGTACCTAGAGTTTCAAGTGGGAGATCGGATATTTCTTAAAGTGTCATGTACGAGAGGTGTGGTGCGATTTGGCACCAAGGACAAGCTAAGCCCTAGATATGTCGGGCCATACAAGATATTGAAACGGATTGGCAAGGTGGCTTATCGCATTGTATTACCACCTTCATTGAGCGAGATCCATGATGTGTTCCATGTTTCATCACTACGGAAGTATGAGCTGGATCCTTCTCAGATTTTGGCACCAGAAAAAGTACAGTTAAGTGAAAATCTTCAATATACTAAGCAACCAATCCGTATTTTAGATAAAAAAGAGAAATAATTGAGAAATAAAACCATTTCCCTGGTTAAAGTACAATGGAGTCGTTACTTGGAAGACGAGGCTACATGGGAGCTTGAAGATATAATGCAGTCTAAGTATCCTCATTTATTTGTTTAAGTTTTAAGGATGAAACTTTTTATAAGGAGGGTGGAATGTATGGCATTTGTTAGAGAACTCTAACACAGATACCTAATTCGTCGGGCTACGCTTTGCCACGTAGGATCTCTATTTCCTAGGAGG
>JAYJMB010021149.1:27247-41433 GCA_036873735.1 Pouteria campechiana | reverse complement strand
GAAACCACTCTCGAAATGGGACTGGATTGCCACAATTCCAAAAGGAAATCCCAATCTTGATCCTTGCCAAACAAGCCGTGACTCTTTGCAAGATATAAATAAATGTTAAAGATATTCAACTTCTTTCTTGCACCTGGGACACAAAGATGAAACATCCTATCTTTGAGCAGCTTCCTAGCAGGCAAGGAGTAAGTAGCTGCAACAGGGGGGAAGATTGGGCCACAGAATACATATTTGATTAATCCAGTTTGTTTAAAACATTTTAAATATACTATATACTATTCATATTAAAAAATCTTCTAAATCAGGCAATGAAATGGGCTGCAATAATGAAGAATGTTAGAAGTTAAAATATTTATTTTAAAAATCATAATATGATCCATAATTTTAGTTGAAATTTTTTTATTAATTTATCTAATTAAAAAATATATATTTAACTATGTAGATTATTCATATAGTATAATATAAACCATCTATGATCATAAAATAATTTCAACCGTGAAAGCATCCTTTTTCAAGCTTCTCTTTACTGCCGCAAGCTTGAGTTTCTGATTTTAAATATATTAGATTTTAACTATGATCAAAGTAGATCAGATTTTAAATGTTTTAGACGGGTTGGATGAATCGAATATATAATCTGTGGCCCACTTTTATCTTGGGTCATAGAGTCTGTAACTGGGGCTATCGAATAGACGTGACTTTTAAGAACGCAACGCCCCAGCCAGTAATCGTATGCCTCCGTTAGTGGGGCCCACTAAGCGGACGGTTGGAGTTGGTCTCGAATGCATGCATGCCAGACAAGCGAACCCATTGGGACGTCATGGGCAGTCCTGGCCCCTGAAGCAACAAAAAGGTCGCGAGAGCACGTGTGGACCGAACATGTCATCAGATAATTCCATCATTGGCAGTATTCAGTTTGTGTGCGGTCAGAAAAGCAGTTGGACATTTTCGTCATTTTAAGGATGCTGCCCCAAAGATTCGGGCGGTTGCACCAGGCAGAAAGATCCGTCTAACAGCAACGTTCATTCACTTAGGAGTTAAAATAACCATTTCATCCGTGGTTGCCCCCGATGCCCAGTAAACAACATTTAGGATTGGCTCTATGCGCCTGTAGAACCAGGCACACTTGCAATGTGCTCAGTTAAAGGGTGCCGTTAGCAGAAACCCCTCCGAACTGAAGCAGATCCAACCGGGCGGGAATCCCAAGACTACAACTGACGGAGTTCCCCATAAAAGACTTCTCGCTTTTAACCTTCCCGCTGAGCCGGCTGAGTATTCTCCCAACAAACCTCAACCGTCGGATCAAAAATCGACTCGTCCACACCCAATCCTCTCCATCTCAATACAAAAGCAACCGTAGCTGTCTACGCTGCGTTTCCTGAAATGCCACGGTGAGGTAGGTCGGAGAGAGTCAGAGAAGAGGAAGCTCTGCTCTCAGTCAGTGATGGCGTCCTTCGCCCTTCTCTCGTCCTGCAATCCAGGGTTTCGCCCTCTTTCCGCCTGCAGATATCGATCTACTCAATCTTCTATCTCGAGGTCTCAGAAACTCGGACTCCCAAATCTCCCCAAGGCCTCGTGGTGCTCCTCTCCAAGTAGCATCTCCTCTTTTCCGATTCCGCTCCGGAAGCCCTGCCTAGGCCTCTCTCTCTCCCCGAAACCTTACAATCGCTCTCTGCCCTCGCCGCCGAAGCGGATCGTAGATGTCCGTGCTTCGGCGGCGTCTTCTTCTGCTGTCGTCCCTTCCGAGCCATGGAAGGGAGCCGCTTTGAAGCCTTTGATTGCGTCCATCGCCACGGGAGTAATTATCTGGTTCCTTCCTGTTCCATCTGGTGTGTCGAAGAACGCATGGCAGCTGCTTTCGATTTTTCTGGCAACCATTGTTGGCATCATCACCCAGCCGCTTCCCCTTGGTGCCGTTGCATTGCTGGGATTGGGCGCAGCGGTGCTGACCAAAACTCTTACATTTGCAGCAGCTTTCTCTGCTTTCGGTGATCCAATTCCATGGCTCATCGCTCTTGCCTTCTTCTTCGCTCGCGGTTTTATAAAGACCGGTCTTGGCAACCGTGTTGCCTATCAGTTTGTGTCTCTCTTCGGTAGCTCGTCTTTGGGTTTGGGTTACAGCTTGGTGTTCAGTGAGGCGCTGCTTGCGCCAGCCATTCCCTCAGTTTCTGCTCGGGCGGGTGGGATTTTCCTCCCCCTTGTCAAGTCGCTTTGTGCTGCCTGTGGCAGTAATGTTGGGGATGGGACGGAGAACCGTTTGGGCTCTTGGTTGATGCTTACTTGCTTTCAGACCTCAGTGATTTCGTCATCCATGTTTTTGACGGCCATGGCGGCAAATCCTTTGAGTGCAAATCTCACATATAATGCAATAAAGCAGACAATTGGGTGGACTGATTGGGCCGTCGCTGCAATTGTGCCTGGTTTGATCTCTTTGATTGTTGTTCCATTTCTTTTGTATCTAATTTATCCTCCCACGGTGAAGAGTAGTCCTGATGCACCAAAGCTGGCAAGGGAGAAGTTGGAGAAGATGGGGCCTATGAAACAGAATGAGCTGATCATGGCAGGAACTCTGCTTCTTACGGTATAAACCTTTTTAACTGTTTATGATTATTTTGGTCATGCTTCGTATAACTTCTTCAGCTCTTTTAAGGAAAGAAACGGCCTAGGCAGTGTCCACTAGTATACGAAACAACCTAGGGTGTGTGTCTTCACCATGGAATTGAATACAGTTGTTAGTCAATCAAAAATCTAGGATATGTGGATTCCAATATGGATTGGAATAGCAGTTGATAATCCATTACTATTGCATCGAACCGCAAATGTTAGCTTATTGGGGATTTCAATATACTTTTCTGGCATATATTCTGGGCCAAAAAGCTGCAAGTTGAAATGAGATTGCTCATATTCTAGATGTGAAAGAAACTTAACTGCAATAACAGGTTGCCTCCTCATTATTGACACCAGGCAACATCACTGTCTTTGTGATTACTTGACAAGGAGAAAGCTTGCACTTCAATCCACTTATGCAACCAAATTATCACCAGCTATCGGCAGCATTGTCACCTCCTTTTGGTGCTGTTTTTAGTTTTCCAATTACTTGACAGGGAAAATGCATCGTTTTGGGTTGTTGAAAGAGGTTCCAGATTTTCATCTCTTTGCCTGATTGGCAAATTAATGTTCAGCTCATAACAGATTGTCTGTGTGAGCATATTATTCTTTGCCTGTGTTTCGGTTGGTGCAACAGAGATGATTTGGTGGAACAAAGGGGGATGATTTGAATTAGCTTAAAAAGGTTTAACTATCAGTAATGTGGATGATGCAAATAATAACACGAGTCATTCACTTGTATGTTGAATGAAATTCAAACTCCATATATCTTGCTTTATGTCAAATTCATGGTTTCATAAGATTTTCATGTTGTTTTCAGTATTGCAATCATGCATTATGTCCAATTAAATGCATTATGTCCAATTAAGTTAATCATGTATGACTTTCTGATTCTGTAACCATGTCACCACTTACATAGGACCTGCTTCCTTTGAATGTTCTCATTTTTTTGGTTTCCCTCTATGTGCATGTGATTAAAATTTGACCCTTCAGTCATGGAGTCCTGATAACAGCCCCCTCCCTTTTTTCAGTTTAACAATCATCTGGTGTGACCTTCAGTCTTATTTTTAGGTTTGTAGCCAAAAGGGGGAATGGATTGGTGTTCTGATGCGTTATCAATGGTTGCCAGCATGTTTTCTAGAGCTTCTAAATGGAACATTAGTGCTACCTTGTGATCAAGTGAACGCGTTCTGTTTTGCTTTAATGATCTGAGAATGAACTTGCAGCATTGTGGTGGATACAAGATCACGGAACTGTCTTGCTGCATACCATGTGTTTAGCATAATGTAACAGATGTGTCAACAAGATGTCTTGCAAAGTTTTCTTTTCCAAACTCGAAAAAAGATTACATTCTAAAATTTCTTGAATAAGACACAAAGTAAATATTGCAGCTCATGTCATTAAAAACCTTCAATTTACAAGCAGAATCTTGTCATAGCATATGATTTTACTTTTTCTGTCCAACTTGCATCATTTTGTGTCTCTAGTCGAGATGATTTTTATTTTTTCTTTTGTTAATGACTGAATTTCATCCAATTTGTGCTGATACTGACTGATGCCTGTCTAAACATGGCCAAAACAAGAAACAACAGACAAATGTTGCAGTAAACGAGTTGGTAACTGTCTTACTAGATTTCCATGGTGAAATGCACTCCAAGCCTTTTGTATAATCAATATGGTTGTGATTCCCTTAAAGCCTTTTCGCCATATTTTACATTCATCAAAGTAATCATAACTTTCATAGGAGATGGAACAAGGTTCACTGATCATTTCTGATCTCTTTTAAAATATTTTGTGCTGTTCCAATTTTATGATATGCCTTTGAAGAGTTGAAGAGGCATTTTAATTGAACTTTTGTATTTTTGTTTCAAAATCATGATTGATCCTGATTGCCTGTTGAGAACATTGACTGTGGCTTCTCTTTTCTTTATTTATTTATTTATTTTTGACCCTAAAATGGTTCAGTCTCATTTTTTGGGTGTTTTAAAAAAATTGGACAATCAAGTTTTTGGTCACTTAGCACTACCTAAGTTCAATAAACTTATGTGAGGGATCAAACTAGCCTTGCACTTGCAGACACATCAATACATTCCATTTGTTGAAGAACATGCATGTGGAGGATATATCGCTTTGTGAATATCTCTGTTTTATGAGATGATTTCACTTTCTTCTGGTTCTTTGATAGGTTGGATTATGGATCTTTGGTAGTGCTCTGAATATTGATGCTGTCACTGCTGCTATACTTGGATTATCGGTTCTTCTTGTAACTGGTGTTGTAACATGGAAGGAATGTTTAGCTGAAGCAGTGGCCTGGGACACCCTGACATGGTTTGCAGCACTTATTGCAATGGCTGGGTATCTCAACAAATATGGCCTCATCTCCTGGTTCAGCCAGACTGTTGTGAAGGTTTGTTCTCTGGAAATCCAATTATCTGGCACGATCTGGTCTTTTCATTTTCTGCTATCACAAATTTTAGGTTATTGTATATGGAGTTGATGGTTTACAAAGGGGGTGATGGTTTTTTTCCTCCGTGTTATTTGTTTGATGGACACTATGTAGGGCTAGGAGTGCAACTTGGGTCAGCCTGAACCCAATCCCGATATATGTGACCATGAAAATTTCTGTGTTAGGTTTAGGCTTTTTAATTTAGGGTTGAGCTAGACTCAATTTTGAAATAGGGTTGAGTGAAACCGAACCTGAATTGAATCCAAATTTGGAAGGCATAGTATATTAAATAAATGTTTTAACTAATTTAAGCTTTGCACAGCTTGAACTTCAAAGTGAATCTAATAAATTAATTCTAAGCTTGCATTTTAATCCAAGCTTCTATGCTTAAGCTTAACAAGAATGTTTCAACAATTAAACCAAATTTAGGTCAAACTTTGACTAGGTTGTTCCACTTTCAAACTAAGATGAAGCTCAAATAAAGCTTAACTTGGTTCAGGTCATTACAATCCCATGAATTTGCCTAAGCCTCAATAGGAATTAGATTAATTAATTCATTGAATGGCCATATGTATTGACTACTTGCGTTGAAAAGACTTTAAATGAAAATAAGTCTCAATTGAATAATTATCACGTGTTTTCAGTTCCTTGCTTATTTAAGTTATTAGGTTTTAATATTTTTATGCTTTAGTTAAAATAAATTATTAGTTTATAAATATTTGAATTGAAAATTGTAGATAATCTGAATTTCAACCTGAACTTGATCAACAAGGTTAGGGTTAAGGTTGAGGTTTTTAGAACTAGGATTAGGTTAGGGTTAGCATTGAAGTTTTAGAAATAGGGTTAAGCTTAGAGTTAACTCAAACTGGACCCAAGTTGCACCGCCATAGTGAAGGCTGCCAACTTGCTGAGTTGTGGTCCAATCTCTAATTGTTTAGGATGTTCTGGGCAGGTTTAAAATTTTTTTTTTCCCTTGGATTGGGCTTAGCTCATTGATGCATTAGCAATGCAGTCATTTGGTGCATTTGCTATAGTGTTCGAGATCGGAAGACTATCCTTCTGGTGTGTTTTTTCTGAACTCTTCTTCTTTCCCAAACTGTTTGTGTGGGCAAGCAATACTTTTGTAGGATTTTCTAATCTAGGAAACATTTTGACATCTATCATTGATGGTGGGCCTCATCACAATATCTGCAACCCTTCGCCATAACCTTGATTTCTGCAAACTGGCACCTAAAGACAGTTCTGGTTGGGTGCAATGGGTTGGATGATTCTATATTCCAATGCATTTTCTTTTTCTTTTCCTGGACTTCTGCTGCATTATCTTAAGTGAGTAAATGGTCGATGATTGAAAAGCTAGGATCCTCATTCTAGAATCGTTTTTGTTGCATTGGCGGGATTTCTATTGGGAAAAATCTGAAATTCTCTGCAATATTTAATTGATAATTCAGGTCTGCACCATGTTGCCATCTAATGGAAAGCTAATATCATACTTCTATGTTTATGATTCAAAGTTCCAGCACACTAAAAGTCATAGGATCCATTCTATTTAATGTGAAGTTTACATTATAATGAGAAAGATTTCTGTGTATCTGGCCAAATTGATTGAGAATTCAAATTCTGTGAAAAACACATGCCTCCATTCATTCAGTGATTGAATGGGGTTTCAAATTCGTTTTTGGAGTATTTCTAAAAGCAATTGATAAACATAGTTCTCCGGTTGTGTTGTTGCAGTTTGTGGGAGGGCTGGGCCTGTCATGGCAGCTATCTTTTGGCATCCTGGTTCTTCTCTACTTCTACTCCCACTACTTCTTTGCCAGCGGGGCTGCACACATCGGTGCCATGTTCACTGCCTTCTTGTCGGTTGCAAGTGCATTGGGTACCCCGCCACTCTTTGCTGCCATGGTCCTCTCCTTCCTCTCCAACCTCATGGGCGGTCTCACTCACTATGGTATTGGCTCTGCCCCCGTCTTCTATGGTGCTAACTATGTGCCGCTGGCCAAGTGGTGGGGATATGGATTCCTAATTTCAATTGTCAACATACTGATCTGGCTTGGGATCGGGGGCTTCTGGTGGAAGACCATTGGCCTGTGGTAATTTCTTCTGATTTTTTTTCTTCTCCAATTTAGGTTTCATTTCCATTTTTTCCCTGGTTGCATATGAGGGAGATTTAAAATTTTTCTCGATCATTTTCTGTTAATTTATATTAGGGAGGGGGGTAAAGGATATACAGGTTTTGTCATAAACAGGAGAACTGAAATTGTCCCTGAAATTTTGATGAGGGATGGATTGGTGGAAACTTCCATAGAATATGTACTTGGTTAGTTGCTGTAAGTGCTACGAGTCTATTTCATACCAGCCATGACCAGAGGCCGTTCTAATTTTTAGGTTATATGCCAAACAATAAGAGAAGTCTGTGAAGTAATTCTTAGATAAAACGTGTCTTTTGTTTTAGGGATATTTCCATAAAGGTTATCAACCTTTTTAGTAATTTTGAAGTGGTAGAAGTACACCCTTTTCATTTTTTTTAAAACTTGGTCACTATATCTTTTGACAACAATTTCAGAGTATTCGAATTCACAATAGTCGTTTGCAGCAAAAAAAAAATAAAAAAATAAAAAAATAAAAAAAATTCAGTGTACTACATATTTATCTATCAAGTTTAGATCGGTCCACAGAGTTTTTAAAATTACGAAGAACTTAGTGCGATCACTCATCCCTTCCCGAGCATGCGCGACCGATCATGGATAAAGCACTTGCTGCCTCCAAACT
Source organism: Pouteria campechiana (assembly GCA_036873735.1). Classification (NCBI taxonomy): domain Eukaryota; kingdom Viridiplantae; phylum Streptophyta; class Magnoliopsida; order Ericales; family Sapotaceae; genus Pouteria; species Pouteria campechiana. The sequence goes on along the minus strand of JAYJMB010021149.1, from coordinate 33,611 downwards.
TGCATGACGGTGTTTCGCGGCGCTCGTTGGTTTCATTTGTACAACTCAAACCCTATGTTAATATTTTTAAAATTTTGATAAAATTCCAGCTATTTATAATTTTTACATTTAATATTTAATACATCCATCAAAACACTAGGGATAGTGATAATTCGTGTGGGCTTTAGTGTTATATAAATATATTATGTTTTTTATTAAATACATTTTTAACTATATTTTGATTGCTACATAAATTTTAAAGCTTTTAATTAAACATTTATACTTTTGAAAATATTCTTTTGCATGTAGATAAATGATTTCATAAATTATTATAACATTTTATTAACTGAGCAATTGAATTTTGTTTAATAATCAAGGCAGGCCCAAATAAAGAGGTTCCACCAAGATACTTTGGTGGAATTGGTTTCATTGACTTAGGATTTAAGAAATCGGTTTCACAATAAGAATTTACGAAACATTTTAGTTCGAGTCGATTTTGATCATTAAAAGAAAATTTAATCTGAAATTATATTTATTATTAACATTTTAGCTAAAATACTCAAACCATCTTGCCTGAATACTTACATAGGCCAAACCTTTTAAAGAAGTTTAAAACTACGTATAAATTATAAAATTACTTAGATCTATTCACTCAATCATTAAATTTTATAAAATTATTCATCTATCATTGAAGAATCTTTTCAAAAGTAAGGGTGTTTGATTAAAAGTTTTTGAGTTCCTAAATTAATTGTAAAATTTTTAACTAGTCTATATTCATCCTAAAACTATTTCAATTTTATGATTCATAAAAATCTTTGATGAAAATGATTTTTAAGTTCGAATAATTAATTAGCGTACTCAAGTATACCATGTAAGCACTGTGCAAGCATTTGGGTGAAATTTTATTGTTTGGATTAGTCATACAATTCATAGAAGTTAAGAAAAGGTAAATCATTTTTCCTATGCGTTGGTCCAAAACCCAAAACGACAACCGAAATTTCATATCCCAAAATGACCACTAAATTTTAAACTTTCATTCCAAATTGACTTAAAGCATCTCCACCATTTGCATCCGTTGCAAGTTGTCCATTTTTGCCCTGCACCCATTCCTAGAAGAGAAGCATCATATGCATAATTTATGGCCGATTCATTCTGCTTAGACTTGGGAACCATTAAAATTAGATACATGCATGTCAAATGGTTTATCTCCTAATATCCCATGTGATCCTTGCATCATATATATGCCTACTAACAAAAAGAGGATGATCAGCGGCTCAAAAGGTACAACAATATGATGCACCTCATGAAAGTATGCATTGTTATCTAAAGTCCCTCAACCTAAGTGACCATTCAATGGTTCTGTGAGGACCCATTTTAAATGAATGGTATTGACTACTTAATAGATTATTAAAATGGATAGTACTTGCATAAATTACTTCCTGCAATTAACGGTTTAGATGATTGGGATAAAAATACCATACATGTCTAATGGATGGGGTGAAAAATCATCAGCCCTGCAAGTTGCAAGTGGGTGCATTGGATCGTATTTCGCGAACATGAAACGCAAATATCAGCATCTGTGTGCTTGGAGCTGGGGCATTAATACAGAAGAAGACATAAAAGCAAGGGCATTTTTGTCATAGCTGAATTTGATACTCAGCAGAAGTGAAATAAGTAAGAATTATTTCATAAGCTGTGAAATAAATAATTTAAAATCATTGAACTTGTTTGATGTAGCTTAAGCAGAATGCTTAAATAATAGACAAAAGACTGAAATGCCCTCAAAAGTTTTACACTTAAAAAAATAAAATATTAATTAAAATATTGTAACTAAAATATTTAAATCATTAAAAAAGAATTTTAAAATTTAATTTGATAAATAAATATGCAACCAAAGTGGATAAATTTTAATTTTAAAAAATAATTAGAATATTTTTTCAACTTCATGTAAATAGATGAAAACTACATTTAATAAAAATAGTTTAAATATTTATGAATCTTCAAACTACTAAAGATAACATTGTATATAAATAAATATATACAACTAAAGTGGATAAATTTTAATTTAGAAAAATAATTAGAATATTTTTTCAACTTCATTTAAATAGATGAAAACTAAATTTAATAAAAATAATTTAAATATTTATGCATCTTAAAACCACTAAAGATAACATTGTAGGATAGAGATGACAATATGCCATGAGAAAACATGGAAATATATAAAAAGAGATAGATACTCTACTAATTATATAATACATACAAAAATATATTGGGAATATAAAAGTTTGATAAGACGAAAAGAACTTTGTGAGTTGCTTATAGCTTATTTTATTAAACTTGGCAAAAAACCTCCATTTGTAAGCACAATGAAATCATTGGTTTTAGAAAATAAGGCATGGGCCCCCAAGATAAACCAAATCAAACAAGCTCTAGGTCAATTGAATAACTACTGAGAAACTAATGGTTATTTTGGAAACTTTGATAGTTGTTTTTGGAGTTTTAATTCAACTTTATTGGTTATATTGGAAATTTCTCAAAAAAAAAAAGATAATAAATAACTTAAAATTTAAAGTAGAGCTACAAACAAATAAACATAAGTGCATTATTAGAATATTTGCAAAATAGATCCTATAAGTTTATATAATCTTAAAATAGCCCTCTTGTTTCATGTATTCACAAAATTGATCACCTAAGTCATCAAATATTTCAAAATAAACCTTGTTAATTGATAAAATTTAATAGAAATTAATGAGTGGAGTTTAATTATGAGGTTTAATTAATAAATATTTTTAAAAATTGAACCCTCTTAAGTTTCCTACCCATTTAATTTAAACTCTAACTGTCAGTTTTCATTAGGCTCCATTAGGTAATGAGGTCTATTTAATATTAAAAGGTACGTTATACAAATATTCAAAATATTAAAACTATCTTATAACTATGAAAAGTTACGGGGCCTATTTTTGCAAATACCTGCATTACTGGATAGATTCTAGAAGCTACAAGCCTGCTGAAAGCAGCAACAAACCTCCAAAGTACAAATGTTTGTGAGGATGCGCAATTGCCTTGACACCTTCCTGAGTGGATTTCACGATTGCGTACAACGTTTTCTTTTCAGGGAAGCAATCATGAAACATGTCAATTCAGACTAGCGAATGAGTCCAAGCCAGTGGTGACTCTCCAGTGGCCACCATTTTTGCAGATCAGGTGATTAACTTGGAAGGACAATACCTTCCGTGACAATACGGTTGAAGCAATTTCTTCCTATCACAGACATGAAATCTGGCTTCTTCTAAGTAAACATCTAATCATCTATGCAAAAAATCTCTAGCCATCTACCTTTTTTATATTTGCTGCATTCGTCCCTTTGATATGTTCCTATACATAATGATTTTGATCGCAAATCTTGGGATGAGATTGTAATAGTTGTTGCTAATTGTGTGATTTTCACGAGCTCCATTTTCTACTGCACATTCTAACCGCACAAAGTGTTTAGAAATTCCAAGCAGGCCTACCTACTGATCATTGCTTTGGAGAAAATTCCAATCCAGTAACGCTATCAGTAGTTAGACCGTAACGGCTTGGAATTTCGAAGCATTCTGCGTGGTGAGCGTTGTTTCATCAAATGGTTGCTGCTCCTCATCTGATCAAATGGTTTTTGGACAACCATGACTAGCTGAGGATTATTATGGCTTCTAGAATTATGAATTTAGTGGGGACACTGAAATGCCTTGGGAAAAAAAGAAAAGAAAACAAGGCCGAGAGCCATGTGGTCAACCAAGAGCATGGAATCAGAATCAGAGGCCGTAAGACAAGAAAACGATATATGGGAAAGCTACGTGGCTATATACGCCATATAAACAGTCTTGCTTCCCAGCCATGAGGATGCCCACTCGGCATGAAAAGGCCAAACACATACTAAGAAGAGAAAAAAAGGATCCCAGGAATCTTTTGCCTAATTTAGATTCTTTTGTAGGGTCATTTTCACTGGCGAAAACAACACACACAACTAAAAATTCAAGTGGTCATATTCATGCTGCTTGCGGGCTGCATGCAGCCTGTTCAAAGATTAATGATATGAACCTGAAGTTTAAGTCCCATCAAAATCACCAAGAAGTCGACCAACTATTTTAGCCGATTTTTTTGGTTATTTTCAATTACCTGTATCCTTGTGGCTAACTCAATTAGCTGATAGGGTGTAACTATTAGACTTAAAACGAATAAAGATAAAATAATTATAAATATAAATAATAATATGCAAAAGTAGGGTTGTTAAGCAGTTAACATGCCTGGGTATATTAGAAGGTGTGGAAAAGGGGGTTTCCCTATTCTTAAACTGGGCCTAAGTTCATAGACTCTGTCCCAATCTTTCAACTAAAAAAAATATCTAAAATAGCTACAACCAATGCAAGAAGTGGCTCCTTCGTGGCAATTGTTTGGCTAACACTTCTCCTCCTTGCGATAGGTTGAGGTTCCAATCAAAAGCAAATTTTATGATAAAAATTAAAAAAAAAAAATACATCTAGATAAGTTACCGGTTTGAAATTTTGGGCTGTAGTCCATGATTTGATGTTGTGTTGAGATTACGCGGAGTTGACTACACTTACTGGAGTATTGCATCAGCACTTTTTTTGAGTTGAGTGACCGAATTTTCGGGTCCCGTACGCGTAGACACAAGTGCTGCTGAATGAATAGGCGTAGATGGGCAGAATAAAAACGCAGGTAGTTAAAACTGTGAATATGATAAGGGTACCCACAGAACAAATGGCATCAGATGCTGAGTTTGATTCCATGCATTCCAGCCAATCACTGCTCTTTGAATCTCAAGGCATGGAAAATGAGGAGAATTCATGCACCCATGAAGCCAGGACAAAACTTACTGCCATCACTGAGGCATGCTCCCACGCTTCCACAGTCACGCCAAAACTTACTGCCATCACTGAGGCATGCTCCCACGCTTCCACAGTCACGCCCTTTGGATCTTCCTGACGGGGGCAGGGACGTATGCAGGTCCCCATGCCTTAGTAAAAAAACTCTATTAGGAAAAAAAAGAAGATACAAGTTATTTTTTTTCTTTATTTTTAATAATTGATGTTACATTTAATTGTATACATTATTACCTATATTTCTTTAAAAAACCTTAGTTATTTTGTCTTAATCATTTTCTAGCTAGGGGTGCAATTCCGGTTTCTCTCAACCATAATTCTATTTTTGAAAATCCAGCTTGGGTTGAATTTTGGATTAGGATTAAGTTGATGAAAATCTAGCAATCGTCTGATTGATTGAAATACTATTGTTTAAACTGCTTATTCATGTTTTAAACTAAATAAAAAAATAACACACCATTCAATTCTTTAAATTGCGCATTCATGTTTCAAAGTTCAAATTAAATGAAAAACTACTTATTCATATTTTAAATTAATGAAAACAACACACTATTCAAAAATTATAAAAGTTTGGAGAACCAAACCTCATTAAATCTTTCTCCTTGTATTAGACTAACAACCCTATTTTATTCTGTAGTTAAATATAAATATGTAACCATACACATAAATATTAATATCCACCTATAATAAAATTATTAAATGTTTATGTTGAAATGATCGGACCAGTTTTAGGTTGAAACCTCATTTTTTAGGTTTGGGTTGAAAAAAGGTAAACTTGAGCATGTAGACTTTTGAGTTTGGCGGGCTGGGTTCGTGTTCAACTAACCCAAGTTGCACCCTTATTTATGGTCGACATCATTTTTATTTTATTTTTAAAATTCTTCCTTCTCATCATTTTTTTTTTCTCAAACTAAACACACCTTTTTAAAAGCTATACACATGGCAAGCTTTAGATGTGAATGTTATGAAACATGGCACCAATCGAGCCGTTTCTGTGTAGATGGGGATCACCATTTAAATGGTTCAGACCTGACACGTGGCAGGCGCCTCTCCATCCCATGGTTTTGTATTTGCAAGGGGATTAGCTGGCACACAGTATGAGAGAGCTCCTAGAAATGTTTATTACTTTCGCGTGCTGGGCACGAGCATGAAACCAGGGTTGCATCAACATATTTCCATATACATAAGATATTAGTATTCTTCCTTAAAGGAGAATCACCATATCGCAACATCCATTATTCTATTGGCACTAGCTCTACTAAATTCCGTACTTGCACTTCCACCAGTGGGAATTAACCGTATGTCACTAATGCCATAAAAGAAATCGACCTAAAACACACACTCACCTGCTGAGGACTAATGGATACGATGCGCCCATCAGGGCTCTTACCTTTGAAACTAGGTCACGTTTCCATGATTGAAAAAGAATTCACTTTAAAAGTCAAGGCTAAAATCTCAAAATTTATTTGTTTCAAAACTGAGCCCATCAACAAACAAGTTTA
>JAYJMB010021149.1:3463-27147 GCA_036873735.1 Pouteria campechiana | reverse complement strand
GAATTCACTTTAAAAGTCAAGGCTAAAATCTCAAAATTTATTTGTTTCAAAACTGAGCCCATCAACAAACAAGTTTAAGTTGATGCTTGCTAGGTGTCTTTCCTTCTAGATATGATGATAGCACAATAGGAGGACGCTTCGTTCTTTTATCATATAACACTTCAGTTGACCACCAATATTAAGGAAGGCATTTCTCATAGTTCTTTCTTCCCATAACTACAAGTGTGCCCAATGGTAGAGATTAATTTACTTAACGGCTAGCATATCTAAAAGCTAAAATCACTATTCAAATGAAGAAAATCTAAAATGACCACTATATAGTTTGTAATCTTCAGCTGAGCATTGTGGCAAAGGGCTACAATGGCCCCTTAAGTGCATAAGAGGAAGATGACAATTTGGAAGTTTTGTCCGAGACTTAAATACAGCTAACCCACACCCTTTCTCGATTTTTACTTTTCAACTAAATTTTTTTCCTCATAGTCCATAATAGCAACATTAGAGAGAAAGATTTTTTTTTTCTTTATGCTAAGAAATGATACTAAATGATACAAACATATCTTCCTTGCTTTGGACCGATAGCAGCGAGAGCAGCAGCCGCATGCATGGGGATTGATCACTTCTTGGCGATTCTTCAAACCATGATGAGTGCCTCATTTTGGTTGAGAATGAGAATGAGAATGGGAATGGGGACTTTCACCAAACATTTATTTTACTTGGATTCCGTTATGTTTTGTTTCTTCTGCAAAGTGGAGGTGGGTCCTACCCACTTCAATCTCAAAATTAAAACATGTGGCTCGGACCAGGCGGTGTTGCGGATAGCATGCGTTCCAATGGCTAGGACCAAAGCTCCATTTTAAATAAAAACACTGATCTGATAGTGTCGACACTTCCATACATAAGCTATCCAGAAGCTACACTGGTAGAAGCCTCATGTAGTACTTGGCAGAATGGGTGATCCGTGCCCATCAAAAGCACACGGCATTCAAAGTTTGATGCAAATAGCCTGTTGGGCCAGCCCAAGCAAGCTAAGAGGTGGATGGTTTTGAGATCCATGACTTCGAAATCCGAATGGGTTAAAACAATGAGTATAAGCCACGACTCATCTTTAAATTAATTAATTAATGATTCCACTTGTCTAAATACCAACTGCCAGACAGGTTCTTAGAACCAAAAGCGGCCAATGATTCACATATTCCATCTTAATGTGATCACGAAATCAAGATGAGGGGCTGTTCAATTGGCAAACATTAGATGTATGATTCAAACAGGCGTTTAGAGGGTTTGGATTGAAGTGTCTGTGTGGAAGCTGAGCAGGGGTGGGGTGGATAAGCAGGGGACGGCTGGCTCTGCCGGCTTATGAAGGATTTTGAGTGAGATTAAGTGGTCGAATTTTGGTTAGAGGCATCGAGGACAAATTTTTAAAGGGAGGAGAGTGGGAAGGTGACATGGGTCACTTCCAAGCATCACCTTAAAAGGGACGCATTGTGGGGGTTGAGGGTCAGAAAATAGCCAGCTACTCGGTACGGCTACTGGGTAGTCATTGGGTAAGAAGAGGAAGAGGATATTCTTGGGACGACGGAGGTATCTCTTACTCTTCTTCCCTTTCTCTTTATTTTCCTCTGGAACTGTGTGATTGCATCTTGATGAGTGCTTTTTTTTTTTCTATCGTCTTCTTCCTTTGCTTGTTTTTTTTCCCCCGTCCATGCATTGGAGACAGAGGGCATGGTCCGTTGTCGTAAGTGTGTGGGTGCATTCGTTGTTATGTGTTACAGGGTGGCATGTGCTAGTTTCTTGCGCCGTTGTTTGATGCAATGAACCATTGGTTTCAATATGGTGTGGGAAGTAGAGAGGTTTAATAAACAGCCAAACGGCTGTGGGTTTCATGCGTCAGTTGCGGGTTAGAAAGCTTGTCTTTGGTATATATACGTACGCATGTGAGACAAAGGCATCGCTTCACTTGCCTCAACTCTCAAGGAGCGATTGTAGCGGTATTATAATATGCAATGCAACTACCTAGAATTACACTGCCACGTCACTGCACCGGCAACAAAAACCACCTGCGCCTCTGGAGCAGCTTCCGACGTGTGATGCACAATCACAATCTGGGCCCACGTTGCTTATAAATGCCCCCAAGGCTTGTTTAGAACCTCAACTGTCCACTTCAATTCATTTTTTCCCCATAATGACTATATTATCACTTTATTTACACATGAAATTAGTATTTTGAGTCCTATTGATGTGGGTCATGTATAAAATCTAATCATTCCATTTGATTGTGTTTCTATTTTAAACCATTCATTAAAAATATCATTTAAATAATATATTTATAAGCCCAAATGATTCTAGATTATCAGAATTGTATTTTTTTTATCAATCCAATAATTTTAATTTATTGTTCATGCACTCTTTATGAAAATCTATATTTGTAATCTTATTTTGTCTTTTTAACATGTGCCATGAAAAAAAAAATATGAATCCATATAAAGCCAAAGCATACTATTATTCTATAAATGGTTGAAAAATCTTATTTTCAAATTTGTTGAGCAAATGTTAGCCACTTATATTAAGTTTTATTTAGTTTACCTTAATATTAATGTTATAAACTAATCAATAGATTGGATTTTGTGTATAATGTTTATGGGATCCATGAATACTAATTTTCAGATATGAATAGACAGTAATGCTGTCACTTTGACAGAATTTTACATAAGGAAACTATTTGAAAATTTTAATGAATTTAGGGAGTATTTGCAAAAATCAAAACATTAGAGGAGTTTTGGAGGTTGTACCAAATTCAGGGAGGTATTTGCTAATTTTCATAAAATGGCATAAGAGTTTGGGAAAAGTAAGATAATTATTTCTTCTTCTTCTTTTTTGGAAAAAAGTGAATTGATGAATACAAAATTATAAAGATAATATAGCAGAAGATAATTGATTAAAAAGAAGAGAGTTTTTACATGTGGATCACTAACAAAAGGAGTGGATGGTTGCTGCACAAGCCTGGCGATGTTGGAATTGGATGGGATGTATTGATAGTCACGTAAGTAGGCGGTTCACACGTCAGATGGTGTGACAACAATATCTCCGTACTACCCCGTCCCACGTGCGCATCCACTCACAAGGAGACACTACATCATGGCACACGTGTGTGCAACGCCCGGGCTTCTCACTTTCACTGAAAAAAACAGTCTTTATTGGCGGCAAGGCAAGTATTGGAAGTTGAAACTGAAGAAGACAAACGGACGCATGTTTTAAAAGATGATGTCTCAGCTTCCAAATCTCTGCTTTATCCTAATCCTCAACTCTCACTCTTCCAGTTTTACCCCATCTATACCGTAACCATTCATTCCAGTCCATGTTACTTCCACACATGTTGCGTGAGCAGGCTTGTTGCTCATAAAAATAATATAAACTTCAATTCAATCATGGTATTTTATATTATTTATTTAACTAAGTACTAGAAATATGATTTTGACTAGAGTCTTATATGGGTCATATCATTTTAAAAAATATAAAATATATATAAATTTTCACTCAAATATTAAAATATTATGAAATTCTACACAATCATTATGTTAGATTTAATAAACGCTTTAAAAGGATCAGATGTTTAATTAAAAATATATTAAGTACCTCTGATAACTAAATAAGTTTAATAAGTTGAAACTCACTTTTAGGTGATTTTAATGTTGTAACCAACACAACGCTTTGATTAAAATAATTTCTGACTTCCTAGTTAAACGAATAATACTAATTTAATTGTTGGGTCTGATTTCATATAATCATCAAAATAGAATGGTATCTTTAATAAAAATTCTTTTCATCTAATTATATATATATATATATACACACACGCACATAAACACACACGCACTCACATTTAGATTAGTGTACTAGGTGATGTGATAAAGTATATTGCAAAAAAAAAAAAAAAGAGAGAGTAAAATAGCTGATAAAGGTAAAGCAACCGCGATGATTGTTTGCAAAAGTATGGTATTGATAATTAGTTTTGCCTTGGTAGATAAGGTCTCCATATATTTGGATTGATGTGTTGAAGATAATAATGGGATGCATAATGCAATAAACAGTGTATTGAAGGAAAGATAAAATGGCACACCATATCTGTATGAAAATTTTGTGGCTGATTTGTCCCAATTGTGAGCCCAACGTCAACGTGGATGGGGCAGTCGTTGTGGCAGATTTGTCCCATGCATGTGCCGACTTTCTGACCCACTGTAGACATGTTATCAACTGAAATGGAACTCAACTAGCCATCCCAATCAGTGAATATGTGGCCATGAAATGGAAGTTTTTTCGTCCAAGAAATCATCCAAAAACTTTCATCTCTTCTGGGCACCGATCAAGTTTTGAAGCCATATATGCCCCATCCATGAAAATCTGCCGGCATTTGGAGAAAAGTGGATATACGGATTCAAAAGCATGTCGGTGTGTTGATCCGATCTCCATTTGGCAATTCCTTGGGCTCCATCGATGGATGGGTTTTCTAACTACCTCAGTTTCCGGGCAGCTGCTCTTTAGAAAATAGAGGCCAGTAGATTTTTCAGGTGAACCTTGGGATGGCTTCTTCTGTTAGCCCTGTTGTTGGGCACACCACAACTCACTGTTCTAGAGACATAGTACAGTTTTCTTGTTACATGTGAGGAAGGAGGTTGTATCTGGGTAAGTTTGGACTGGTGCAGCTCTGCAGTCACGAAGATTCCTGGCACTAAGACAACAGCGACTACGTGAAGGAATGGATATTTCCATCCATTTTACTAAAAGGCTATATGGTCGATTTGGTAGTTTAAAAATGGTTATTAGAAGCTAGTTAGCTGTCTTCTTTCATATTTCAAGCAGCAAGTGAAGGTACATCTGAGTACGTTATTCGACATTTGTCGCGATTCAAGCATGTGTTTTTGTCTGAGTGGTCTATTTTATTTAATTTTCTGGGTCAAAATTAGGACGAAACTGACATCATATCGGAAACGACTTCTACGGTGGCCTTTTGTTTTATCAATGAAATCTCACCTACTCGTGACTCGTGGTTACATTGGAATGGATGGAATCATGTCATAGTTCTTTTGATTGGCCCCAACTACTAGCTTATCATGAATAGTTTAGGGTGCATATCGGGTTGGATTGACTTACGATGCAGTTAACTCAACCCTAATTCTACTCATAAAATCTCAATTCAACCTTAATCCAAACTTTGTTTTTTAAATTTTAATCCAGCCCTAAACTAATTTTAAAAAAATTGGGTTGGATTTGGATAAATTCACATTATTAATTAGAGTCAAAAAATCACATTTTTAATTTTGATTATGGTAAAATTTTATTTTAAATTTATTTTACATAATATTTAATATCAATTATAATATAAAAAACTTTTTTTTCAATACTAAAATAGAGAAAATTTAAGAAAGTACAGATGAGGAATAGGTGAGTATACAGTGATTATGAGATAATTTAAATAATTTAGGTATGTTGGAATGGGTCAAACCTTCAACCCAAACCAGCCAAATCGTGTCAAGTTGAACTCTATTTTGTGAACTCACATTTCCATTTCTCCAACTCAGTCCAACCCATTTTTTGATAGTTAGAACCCACTTTTCCCATTTCTCTAACTCAATCTAATCCATTGTTTGGTCAAGTAGGGTGTGGGTTGAACATAACCAAATTTACATCCACACTTAGACCTGTGGTAGAGACGGGACTTTTGAGGGAAAAATTTATACTTCAAAGTATAATTTTTAATATAAAATATTTAAAATCATTTTATATTATATTATATTTTTTACGAAAAAGTTTTATAATAAACAAGTTTTTAGCAAAAAAAATATTTATAAATTTCATATTTTCTTGGGGGGTAAATCTCATGTCATTTGTAACTTGAAATACAGTTTAGAGGTTGAGAGGGGAATTGCAAACCGTCAATGTCAGCTCCATGTAGATTTGCCAATGCTCATGAGTAGCTTTTCAGGCTTTCAGCAGTAGATTGAATTTAGAGGTATGCATAGGTCAGGTTCGGTTTTGATTTGAGGTTGCTCAATTCTAACCTTATGTGTAAAATATGTGTCTAACCTTAACTCCTACCATACTTTTAAAATTTTTGCCCAACCCTTATCCTAACATTTTAGGTTTGATTCGGGTTTGAATTTTTAATACACATCCAAACATAAAAGGATAGATAAAAGCAGTATATTTTAATGCTTCAATCTGGTGTCATCATGCTTGTCATGTTGAATCTAGCTTACTGTAGATTTGTTACATATTAAAGAGTGTACAAAAGCTTATACACTAAATTTGTTAGATGTTAAATATAAAAGGACGCATGATTGCACTAATAAGTTGTAATTGTAACCTACTGCATGTTTTAAAAATGACAAATGTGGGATAAAGATATTTTATCCATAAAAAAATTAAAAGCTCCAATATAAAAATCAACACAAAAATAAAGTTATTCTTAGAATATTATTTCATCCTAAAAGTTATTCTTGGGATATTTCTCAGAATGGGCGATTCAACATTTTTTAACTTTTGTTTTTATTTTTATTTTTTAATAGTGACTATGTTCAGGTTTTGTCTGGGTACCTGAGTCTGGATTCAAACTGAACCCACCATTTAGTCGGGTTTGGGTTGGGCTTTACCTTATTTGATTTAAAAAAAAAAAAATTTACGGACCAACCAAGCCAAATTTGGGTTGGGTTCACCCGAGCCATGACCCTTAAAACCTACCGATGGTTTCTGCTGAAGTTGACGCTTTTGGGAATTTGGGTCAGCGTTGAACGCGGAGACATGGCCAGCCAATTTTCAACTCGATTTCTTTCCGATACTGAGGGAGGTTCATATGCCTTCCTTTCACTTAATTTAATAATTAAGCATTCACGTTTGGTCTAGATGCGTGATTCACGATTACGACTTACGCTTGTTTTTAATATATATACCACCTTCCAGTCTCCGACCTGCTTACCTAGCGACGACTGTCTCGAGGCCTCAGGCTTGCCTGGGTATAATATTTGCCCGGGTTTTTCCCGTTTTGTTGCAAACATGAAGTCGTCATCATGCCTCTTTGTAGTCTATTGTGCCTGTATTTCTCTTTAGCTGATGAACGCTTGTTTTACTCATTCTGCATGCATTTGTGTTGATGATGACTCCAGCGGAAGAAAGGGTCGATCTTCCTGGTGAAGCTTCCTCTACTGTGTTGCAAGCATCAACAGATACACATCTAGAGCAACCCTCATATATTGGAGTAGTTGCCATTCTCTCTGAGAAGTTGTGATAGCAAATGGACAATTCAAGTATGCCAAAGGACGGAGACACTCCATTCATGCCCAACAACAACGAGGCGCCAGCCACACCCGATGTCACTGCGACCCCAGCTAGCCCAAATGACAATGGGGCTGAACAAATGCCCAACGGCACGGAGGCCCCAGCCATCCCAAACGACAATGAGGCTGCGCCAATGCCCAAGGACCCCGAGTCCCTATCTACTCTGAAGGACATTGGAAATGGAATTATCAAATCACCTTTTCATCTCTTTTTGATGGATGCAAGGTTGCCATACGAATCTTTAATCCAATACATATAGGTTGCCATTCGAATCTTCTATTCAATGAAGCAGGCAAATTACTACTTGAATATAGAACCTGTTAAAATTGCCTGCTTTAACTGTGTCTTTTTTGAGTACTAGGAATTTCCCGACAGCATTTATGGGAATATATTCAAGCTAATCTCTTCTTTTTTTTTTTCAATAAAATGACCAGGCTTGTTTTCAAGAAGGATGACATCGGCCTGGAGGTAGCACGCATTGCATTACCTGCTGCTCTGGCTCTGGCAGCTGATCCTATTGCTTCCCTGATAGACACCGCATTCATTGGCCATATAGGTTAGTCCTCATTTTCTTAATGGCTTGTTGGCCTTGCATCCTGCAACTATATGAGATACACTCACTACAGTACTAGCTAGCTGAGTGCATCTTCAAAAACAAGCATAACATATTGCATCTTCATATCCATATATATCTGTATTTTATGCTGTTGATGATGAGATAACGAATTGTTTAGTAGTTCACTCTAGTTTCCTCGACACTTACATCCAAACTTTTTAAGTGATCAGTTCCATGAGTAGTATGGTTTCCTCAATTTCTAACCTAAGATGAGCCCTGCAGCCCCAAATACTGAGAGGGGGATTAGAAAATTTTTCGTATTAGTCTATATATTTATCAAATTACTGCAGATAAGCCCATATTCCTTTGGAATTAATTACTAACATATACAATCTTGCATGGCACTTGTTAAGACGTAACTGAGTCCACTGCATTTGCCATTGTTAGGTTGGGTTGGTGGGTCGATTTGTTATGGCATGCAGTTCAGATTGAAAGGAGAAATTGCCCCATTGGCGATATGGGGCGGTGTAGAGAGTGATTTGGACAATGCTGATGATTGACACCACTGTGGGAGTTTCAATTACCTGTTGTTTTTGCACCAGGATTTCCTTGATGATGTATAAAACGAAGGATTTCATTCTAAAAACCCTTAACAAATAAATAAATAATCCTTCAACATAATAAATGAAAAAGTTAGTATAACTAAGTTCTTTATAATGTTTTTCTTTAATTTTAGGATAAAATCCTTCATTGTTTAGAATTCTGGGGGAATGCCGGTGCTTACGGCCAGATGATCCAAATTTCCACGGTTGACTAGCCAAGAAAAGGAGCTATTTGTTAGGTCTTTTCATTAGCTAAATCGAAAATAATGTAGACAAACCTATCTGTCACAGTCAGGCCAGGCCAGCCTGGTATGAAAATTTTCCATCCAGTGAGAAAAAAAAGAGAAGCATCATGTGGAAAAGAAAACAGGGTACGTCATTAATGAAATTGTAGAAAAATCTGACAGCAGTTATTACTTTGGTGTGTCTATGACATACAGGGCCAGTGGAGCTTGCAGCCGTGGGTGTTTCTATAGCCATATTCAACCAAGTGTCTAGGATTGCTATTTTCCCTCTTGTTAGTATAACAACGTCTTTCGTTGCCGAAGAAGATGCCATCTGCGAAAGCATAGAGAAAGAATCTTCAAAGACGGCAAAGGCTTTACCTGCAGACACTGGAACTAAGGATGCAACTCCTAATGCTGGTACATTCAACCACTTTCTTTCTTTCTTTCTTTCTTTCTTTCTTCTTTGCCTGTTGAAAAGAAAGTAAATATATCTGAAATCGAAATGAAAACTTGGAAATGCAATATGAGAAATTAACAGAACATGCCTTTTCTTCCTCAGCAGGTTCTGACCAGGTTGAAAACACGTCATTTTCGACTGGGAAAAGTCCACAAGCAGGCAAAGTTGGGCGCGGGGTAAGGCGTTCTGGCAAAAGGCATATTCCATCAGTTTCAACGGCACTGTTTCTTGGTGGACTGCTTGGACTTGTTCAGGCCATTGGTCTCATTTTTGGTGCAAAAGTTTGCTTAAGCGTCATGGGCGTACACTCAGTAAGTGATCTCTTTTTTCTTTTTTTTTCAATGCTTTTTATTTGAATTCGAACATAAATGTAAATACTAAATTACAGTACACCTTAGCATCCATCCTTCAAAAGAAAGTGAATGTGGTTTTCTGGTGATGATATTAGCCATTAAATAAATAAAGATAAAATACATAAAAAATTTTAAATAAATATTTAAATAATAGTATAAAATATATATTAATTATAAGTATTTAAATATCACATCATTTTGAAAAAAAACAAAAAAGTGATTTTTTTTACGTGGAATCTTTTTTCTATCTTTTAACACACTGATGCCCATAACAACAAAAAATATTGATATATCGTCTATTTTATGGCTAATAATGAATGCTAGCAATTGGAAATATAGGCCAATTTTATCAATGATATTTATCCCTTTTTTGTTGGGCACCGTTTGAAGAAAGGGGTTAGTGGCATTGTCGTAATTTTATGCAACGGCAGGGATTGTAGTTTCAGCTTTTCCATTTCAAAAACGCGTGGACTACGGAAGTGGAAATCCCAAAAAAGACCGCACTGCCGCTAACTGCCATCTCAGCTACAACGTTAGGCCACCTACCTTTCAAATTTAATTTAATTCCTTATATTATTTTGAACATTATCTGTCTATTTTATATTAATGGCTTGTTTAGTTGGGGAAAGGAAAAGAAAAGTTCATTTCTCTAAGAAAAATCAATTTTCAACGAATGATATGACATGTAATTACTATAATAAATTTATTTTTATTATTATCTATAATTTTAATTATTAACTTTATTTTCTTTTAACAGCAAAAAATAAAAAAATAACCTATGAATACTTGATTAAAAGATCATCGTATGGCCCATTTTAACATGAAAAAAATCATAATTTCATTCTTTTAATTATAAAAATGTATTTAATTAATTATAAAAATAAACTCTGAATTGACAGGGCATAGTCTGAAAATAAAAAAAGAAACTTTATTCCACAAGAGAATCCTTCCTTTCATTATTAAATAAAATCTTTAAATAAATTTCATAAATTTTAACTATTAAAATCATGGTTTTGCAAAACTAATATATATATATATATATATATATATATATAGAGAGAGAGAGAGAGAGAGAGAGAGAGAGAGAGAGAGAGAGACACCTCACCTAAGCCAATTAGCTGCATCAATGTTCATATGATCACACGACTGGCGTTGAATAGATGATTTATTAACTAAAAAAACTTGTATCACCTAATCTGGCTGTAAGTATAGCTTTCCCCTGACAATGCTCTGTTCCTTTGTAGACTTCTTATACAATACCTTTCTTTTTTTAATAAGGCAAAGTACTGGTTAGTAAAAGATATTCAAACGTGGCTATAGTTATTAGAGCGTGAATTGCTTAAATCTATCAAACATTTAGGAAAAAGAGGAAATGTTCAACTGAGAACTCTTTGTTCCTTGAACGTTCTCTACCATCCATTAATGAACAACTGGCAAATTGCTCCAGATTTTATTGCCTTCAAATTTTTCATAGAATGTTGGGGACTCAAATAAAAATACCCTTTAAATGAACCACAACATTGCTCCCAAAATCTAAACTGCAGTAGTCATGGCACAAGGACTTGCAAGTAGGTATTGCCTTGTTGGCAGCAAGTTAAGGTTTCATATTTTTGTTTCAAGGTGGTAAAGGCATACCATACATTTGAAATTTGGAAATACTATCATAACATAACAAGGAAATCCTTTTGTCAAGCAGAATTCCCCTATGCTACCAGCTGCACACAGATACTTGACACTGAGATCACTTGGTGCTCCTGCTGTTCTTCTATCTCTAGCCATGCAAGGTGTCTTTCGAGGATTTAAGGATACGAAAACTCCTCTGTATGCTACTGGTAAGAAGAATTTTGCTGTTTTTTTTTTTTTTTTTTTTTTTTGTCTTTTTGAATTTTCTGTCTCTAGTAAGAGAAGACTGTTCTCCAACTGGAAAATAATACAGTTCAATGATCATTCTTTTTGGGTTTTGAAAATGTCATGATCCAAACCAAAACAACGAGAAATGCAACAAAAAGTTCTAAAAATGTCGAAAACCGACTAACGAAGCTAATTTCTTGACTGGATACAGTGGTGGGAGATGTTATGAATATTATCCTGGACCCAATTTTGATATTCGCCTGCCGATTGGGAGTCAGTGGTGCAGCCATAGCCCATGTTGTGTCTCAGTAAGTTCTTCCTGATTTAATTTCAAAACATGATTCTTCACACTCTTTTCTTACTCTCCAGTTTGTGAACATTGGGGCCATGGTACTGATTTATAGTCTCAAAAAACTTTTGTGCTGTTCTAGGTACTTGATTTCGTTGATCCTCTTCTTGAGGTTGATGCAAAAGGTTGAAGTCATTCCTCCACGCATGAAAGATCTCGAATTTGGTCGGTTTCTTAGAAGTGGTAAGATGTTAGCAACAACCACGCATGCGCACACTCAAATTATACAACTTTAACTTTTGTGAATCAATCCAGATGCATTTTATAACTCCGGTCATTGTTGTTCTTCTCACTGCTTAATTATGGAAATTTTTGTTAGATCTTCGGCGAGCCATAATGTTTTACTTTCTCTCTTTTGGGCATACTCAGGATCTCTATTGCTCGCCAGGGTTGTGGCTGTAACATTCTGCGTGACTTTGTCAGCATCGTTGGCTGCACGCCAGGGAACAATTTGCATGGCAGCATTCCAGATCTGTTTGCAGATTTGGTTAACAACATCACTCCTAGCCGATGGGCTGGCTGTTGCTGCACAGGTTAGAAATCTTTCCCCTGACTAACCATGGCAGTAAGGGCAAGATTAAGAGGGAAAAAAAGGGGAGATAAGAAAAGGAGAAACTTGTAATGCGCTCCTATAGAATCAAACTCAATGCTTTGTAACAATTCTCAGGCAATGCTTGCATCCGCTTTTGCCAGAGGAGATAAGAACAAGGTTGTGGCCACCACGTCTCGAGTTCTACAGGTATTGCAGTGCTTGCCACTAGAAAAAAAAAAAAAAAAAAAACGAAAATATGCAAAAGATTCCATTTAGGCTATCAATGCCAATCTACATTTTGTCGGCAACTTTGTAGCATTTTGCTTTTCTCAACAAATCATTGTATTCTATTTTGCAGTTGAGCCTTGTTCTTGGATTCTTCCTGGCTGTCTTCTTGGGCGTTGGAATGCAGTTTGGATGGAGGATATTTACAAAAAGCATCCAAGTGATGCATCTCATGCGTATAGGCATCCCGGTATACATCTTGCCTGTCTTTTCGCAGGAGAAAACAAACATCTTCAATAAGAATTTAGACATTTTTAACAAAATCTCACTCATTTGATCCAGTTTGTAGCGGCAACACAACCAATCAATTCCTTGGCATTTGTTCTCGATGGGGTATGCTTTGGAGCATCGGATTTTGCATACACTGCTTATTCCATGGTAAGTCCAATATATGTACGCTCTATTTTGATATAACTTGCTTTTTAAAAAAAAAAATGTACTGTAAAAGAAATTAAGGAAACAATAATTTGTACCAACAAAAAATCCACGTGAAAAATAATATTTGAGTTACTCTTCCTCTTTTTCAGGTCATTGTGTCTATTATTAGCATTGGAGGCTTGTTTCTTCTCTCTTCAAGTAACGGCTTTGTCGGGATATGGGTTGCTTTGACAATCTATATGACCCTTCGTACATTTGCTGCTTTCGGGAGGTAAGGCAGAAATATCTAATCATTTAATTCATAATTTTCCGCTCCTTCATAATATAATGAGAAAAAAGAATAAAAAAATTTTTTACCTTTTTTTTTCATAACTTTTAATATGATTTGATATTTTAACTGGCTAATAACCCTAATTATTTCTATTATTATGTACATTTTCAACTATGGTTTTTTAATTTTCCATATTAATTTTCTTCCCACCTCTTTTCCCTATTCTCTATAAACCTTTTTACAGTTTCACTTTTCAGTTCTTTTGTGATTTTGTTAATTAAAAGTGTTATTTTAGAATGTGAAAATGGACCTGATTTTCCATGGATGTGGGATTTTCCCTTCCTACATTACAACATTATCCGTGGAAAACCTAAAACTATCAAAAACAGAATTCATCTAGCGTTTAATGGGCTAAATGAATCATCATGCAATTCTTGAATTCGTTGGCAGTGTGGAGACTGGAAATCCTGAAACAGTTTGTTGTTTTCATTTCTGCAGGATTGGGACTGCTACTGGACCTTGGAAATTCCTCCGCTGATGATTATTTCCCTGCTCAGCACTAATAAAATGTTGTTCGATTTTGATCCTTGTTTTGGTTTTATAGCGAGCATGGTGGCTTGTTTTGCCACTGGTTTTACAATATGTACGAACAAGTTTTGATACAATGCTTTAATACAATGTATGTTTATGATATGCATTTATGAATCATCATCAATCCATTGCTTGGAGAAAAATCAGCAAATCTAATTAATACAAGCTGCATATAATCATCCATCAGATACGGGCATAATTAGTGCATTGCAAGAAATCCTGGCAGCCCGCCCGAGCCGTGTTCAACTAATTAAATTGTCCCTAGGGCCCTAATTGGTGGAATGGATTGGGAATTCATGGAATTAAATTCTATGGAAAATCTATTTTCAATGATTAATTTGACATATCTTTTCTGAAAATCTTATTTTTTTAGTATTATCGATACTTTCAATCATATTTTAAAAAATTCTTATCTACTTTTTCCAAAAACTCTCTTGGCTTGGAATTTACTTGAATATTGAAAAGAAAATTGATATAAGCAAAATAAGAATAATATCAGTTGTAAGCTTAAAATATATAAGAAGTAATGATTGATAATATTCGTAATAATAAAAAAGAGGGATTACCTAAGAAAGTACGTTTCACATTAACTCTTAAAAAATAAATTTTTCTTGGATTTGGAATTCATGGAAATGATTAGACTTTTATTTATTTTAATTTTATTTACTTTATAGTTGAGAATGTTATGATACTGCTAACATCATTTTTTTAATTTAATTCAATTCTAAGCCAATCCACTCTACCGATGTGAAGAATGAAAACCGTAAATCCGTCTTTTAGGTTGGTCCACGTTGCAATATTGGATCTTGAGAGAATTCAATAATGTTTAAAGGTATCATTATGGGCACTAAGTTCATCATGCATGAGAGACTTTTACACTACATGGATCGATCGAAACGATCATCAATCTGATTACATTATTCAATCATGTGGATGGCTTGGACCACTGAATCATGAACGCAACCTGTAGAAATGGTAAAGTTGCCTAGCGTAACATGAGGTCCTTATCATCATGGCAACCCCATTCAGTGGACTCGTTCGAAGAAAGCAATAGTGCAGAAAATGGTTTAAATCAATTTTCTTATAAAAGAAAACATCCCATCAATCATTTTTTCGAAAAATATCCCAACAATCATTTTGTCGAGATTAATGACTTTCTCCGTCTCAACGAAAATTTAAAATAACAAGACGAAACCATTTGGATTCTTCATACTCATCCACTTCATCTCCATTCTCCATGATGCTTTGAGGAATAATCAATCCGGATCCCCATCAGCTGGGATGAGCAAGAATTTTCGCTAGGCTTCATACACCTGCTGCGCCTTCGGGGCATAGAGGTAACTCAAACAGAATCTATTTATAAAATCATAAAAGAAAAGCTAGCCATAATTTCTAATCTAATTAGAAGTTAAAATAGACATTTTAATTAAATCCTTATTTTGATGCAGTTCAATATAATTGAATATTAAATTGTTTAAATCTTATCGAATGCTACTAAGATTTAATCTCATTTGATTTGAATAGAATTTTTAAGTTTTGTTAGCGTTCAATGGGATTTGAACTATTTAATACTTTTAAATATATTGAATTATATTAAAAATAAGAATTTTAGTGCAATATTTATTTTTACATATAAAAAATTATAAATCATGACTATTTTTTTATTAGCATTTATATTAGACGGCGAATGTGGCTTCTCGCGGCTTTGCAACGATTTTGAAGCTAACCGTGAGCCGCGCGGCAACAAGCAGGCAATCCGCATTCTCGTGCATCCCACTCTCCGGTGAAAAAAGCAATCACCAAAAGAAAGATAACCATCTGATCTGATCAGATCATACGTCAGGCAGAAAGAACGATGGCAACGTGCGAACGTAAACAATGCCCAGAAAGCGTTGCGTGGAAAGCAGATGGTTCCAGGGATGCAACTCGGTCTGGTTTGGGTCCGGTCGGGTCTTAATTGAAGTATAAATAAAGAATATTCTTTCAAAATAAAAAAAATGTGTCATAAAATACAAAATAAAAATAAATTAAAATTATAAATTATCTTTATTAAAAATTATTAATGAGAAATATGAAAGTTTGGACTTCAACACTTACCTACCTCGTATCAACAAGATATCTTAATAAATACACATACTATACAATAATATAAAATATACATATAACTATAAAAATAAGCCAAGTTATATTAGCTTATTAAGTTTTTTAGTATTTTTTTAATAATTCATACAGGTCAGTTCGGATATCTAATGCCTTAAACCAAATCTACCTATTCTAAAAATAAATGTGTGTTAAGAAGGCAAAAATTACTCTACCCTTCAGGTAAAAAGGGTGAAACTAAACTGGAAAAAAATTGAATCGATTGGGGTTCAAATTGCGTGTATCCTACCCAAGTTGTGCTCGAAGATGGTTCCACCTCTTGCCAGGTCCACCCCACAATGGCAATGGTCAACAGCTGCAACGCCCTTTACCAAGGGTGGGGCCCACTTGCTTTGCGGATTAGATTATTAAGAAATGTAAAGCACGCCAGCTTTCTCATCATTCCTCTACATCCTCCCTCTAACAAAGTTGCAGACAAATCCCGATGGAAGGAAAGTCGAAAGTGAAAAAGACTCCCACCCATCCGCATATCTCGCAAACGGCGCCTTTCCATGTCTTCGTCGGGCTTGCCTGGTCGATCGGCTGGCTGGTGGGCATGCGAACTCCCCCAGCAGACGAATAGGACTTCTTACGTTCTTAGAACGATGCACACGTGCTTTGGCACCCTAATTCGGATGCTCCATCTCTCACACGTTTGGAGACATCCAATTCTCCTGAAGAAAAAATAAATGATATTAATCATCTAGTTTTTACTTGCTCACAAACATTAAAATGTAAGATCCGAACGTAGGCAGTGTGTGAAGGAGGAGATGTGCTACGAATTCTTGCTGGCCCGTGGCTAATATATCTGGATCCTAGCCGATGGCTATGTTTAGCAAAGGTTGGCTTGTCCGGAGCCTGGCCGACTTCCAGCTCAAAAAGCAACGATTTGTTGGTTTGTTTAAAAAATTCTCAAGCTGGGTAGCCTGCAATGCTAGCACAGTATACAACACTCTAGCCTCTTAGGTTATAGCAGACGGGTCAGTCTTTGGCTCAATAATTGATACTATTGTTCTACTCAATCTTATTAAAATGGGACTAGTAGTTGAAACGGTCAGTGTCTCGTTCACAATCAACCGGTTCAACCAAATTTATAGTTTTTAAAAAATATTATATTATAATTTTAAAAAATTTAAATCATAGATATTAATCTAAATGTATAGATCTTTTATTATAATATTATATTATTTTAATTTATTTTTTTATTATTAGTATTAAAATTAAAGAAATTGATATTGGAACGAACTATACTTGATTGGACTAGTCATATGACTTGATCAAGGTCGAATCATTTAGACTAGTCAATCTAGTCTGATTCTAACAACTTGATCAAGGTCGAATCATTTAGACTAGTCAATCTAGTCTGATTCTAACAACACTTGTTCTTGAGAGAAATAGTGCCCTTTAGGGTTTGGATTCATCAGCCAGGCCCAGAAGAGGATATCATCAACCCTTGATATTCAACCACAAAAAATTCATAGCATTTATTATGTCTACAATCTACATGCATATACATATTAAGGAAATATTTGTAAGCAACACGATTGCACTCAAATTTTCTATGCAACTCACCATGTGAGCTTATAATGATGTTTTAATTATATCAAAATCAAACATATTATTTATTTTTCAGTTATTTTGCATTTACCTTCCCAAACTTTTAATTTTGAAATTTTTATCATATAACTATTAATTTTGTATATTTGCTTATATAAATATTTTGCAAAAGAGCTTATCTGACAAATGGGTATTAGAGCTTTTGAGGAAGTTAAACTCTTGACAAATCAATTTTGACCAAAATTTTAACCTACTCATCCATGATTAAGATCTTAAATAATATTATTATATTGTGTTCTACCTAATCTTGATAGTTAGTAGATTAGATGATGGAGATGAATCCACAAATTTGAAAACCAAATTAGATAAGCACAAAGATATTCATCCCACATATTTCCAATTTTTGGAAAAAAACATTTTTAGGACCAAGTGTTTACTATGAAAATTATTTTTTCAATTATTACTTAAATTTTTAAACCTTATTCACATTATAGTCGACTTCATCTCCACATTCTTAACATCGGGCTTTTATATATAAAAAAAGTCCATCTAGTAAATTAGATAATATGATAAGATTAAAGAAAACACCAAATATATTGAAGTAAAGTATTATTGTAATTATCTAAAATAATTTATATATATTTTTAAAATAATTTTGACTATGTAAAATAAAGCTTATAAGTTGCACTATGAAGTTTTGGGAAAGAATAATGGATAAAATATTAAAATAAAATAAATAATTTTAAAAATAAAAAAGCAAAAAGAAAATTGCAAAACTTACTTTTTTACTTACATAATTAATAAAAACTATTAAAAATCTTTCATGTATTTTTATTAACTTGAAAATAGCACATGATGTGGTTACTAAATAATTAATACGACAAATATAGCAAGTGCTGCAAAATAGGAAATCTATTAATAGACATATAAATATTATTTCAATTATCTATGATAATATGATAAAACAAATAATTTAAAAAATAAAAAGGCAAAAGGCAAAGTGCCAAACTTATTTTTTTACTTACACAATTAATAGATAGTATTAAAAAATCCTTTGCATATTTTTTATTAACTTGAAAATAGCATATGATATGGTTTTTAAGTAATTAACATGACATATATGGCAAGTGCTGCAGAATAGAAAATCTATTAATAGACAAATAAATATTATTTCAATTACCTATGATAAAGTTATAATAAATGTGAGGATCATGAGTAGAGAAAAGTAGATTGCTATAAATTTATACCAAGGTTCAGCTCTAAATTATTGGTTTTTTACTATGATCATAAATGAATTTTATTGCTTAATCTTTAAAGACACGGTTGCCTAATAAATACTATTTCCAGATAACATGGTTTTAGCAATAGTAAAAGATATCCATGAATTTCGTAATTATTTAGTAATTGGATGCACGTTGGCATGAGACAGACTAAATCAACAACTCCATAAAATCCAATTAACTTACATCGGGAGCACAAAACAGCGATTATCCCTCCACCAATCCCATTAGTCAAACACTCATAGGATCGTGAAACGAATAAACATGCAATGACACAGGGTGGCTACAAAACAGAGTTTATCATTGCTCGAAATAATTACTTGCTGTGGGTTCCACGGTACTGGATTTTACTTAATCTAGGCCGCTGACAGAGGACAGCTTCAAGCACAATCTGCCTTCCGTCCTCCTCAGAAGCATCCTCTCTCTCTCTCTCTCTCTCTCTCTCTCTCTCTCTCTCTCTGATAAATAATGTATGGAGATGAAGAAGAGGCTTTGTTCCATAGCTACCCGCATGCAATGTACTACGTACAAAGCCCATCGACCTTTTCCCACGCCAACAGCGCCGATGGGCGCAACCCCGACTCGGCTCTTCTTTCCCCCTACAATCCCACACCCAACCCCAACACCTCCATTATTGTCCACACCAACTCAACCGGCGTCCACTGCCAAGAAGCTTCTCGTTTCACCCTCTCTCGCTACTCCTCCTCCCGTGGCTCCAACAACTCCTTCCTACACGAGAAGAAAAGTTTCGATGTCCAAAGCAACGGAAATGGAGTTGAGAGCGTTGATAACCGCATGATTGACGGCTGCTGCGATGTGCAAGAAGCAGATGAAGACGAGAAAAATGGCCTGTTTCCTTCAAGTGGTGGAGGTGGTCAACGACGTCGGTCTTCTTCCTCTTTGTGTCTCTGTTTTCACATAGGATGGAGACTGGTGGTGAGCTTGGTAATGGCGCTGCTTTTTTTCTTCCTTTTCACAAGGCCTCCACCTCCCAAGATGACTGTTCAGGTATGCGTTCTTCAGTTGCTTTTCCACCCATGTGAGTCTATCTAAAGTTTCTAGTTTAAGTGTCTGTTGGCTTTTTAATTTGTCAGGTTTTATTTTATTTCCCCATTCAATTGTTTGCATTATCATTTTAGCAAATTGTTAGATGTCCGTTCAATGGAGAGTTAGGATCATAGACCAAGTGATATTTCTAAGATTGTTGTAAATCAGGACCAATGTTTAGGAGGGATTGGATTAAGTGATAGTCGTCCAAAAAGCAGCCCACAATTTGGATGGCACAGAGGATTGGATTAAGTGATGGTCGTCCAAAAAGCAGCCCACAATTTGGATGGCACAGATACACTTGAAGCAAACCAGTCACCACCATGCGATTGAGAAGATGCAACACTAAAAATATCTTAAGAAAGCTGGTCCACTTGATAGTACCATTGAGTAAATCACGCGTATCCAGTGGAGCAAACTACGCCAGGCTCTGGCTTTTATGATGACCAACGAGTCAGGCCCCCTTTTGTTTCATAACTATATCAGGAGGAGATGGAGCTGATGATTATTACCCCCACCGAGCAAGGTCTACAGCATACATACTCTTTCTGAGCGATGGATAAATTAATATACATCTTTAACACTCTTGCAGTGCGAGGAAGATAAACATATAGGGACTTCAAAAAAGTTACTTTGAAACTGCGCCAGTGCAAAACAGCTATGCTAACTTAACTGTCCACATCGTGGGTTCTATTTTAGCTGTGCCATGCACCGAAAAAAGATGACTGGAGATTCAGATTACTGATTTAATTATTCTATGGATATATTCTCAACAATAGAAACGAAAAAGAAAAATATCCAATGATCCGATGTACGGCACTTAGAGGTTGGGTAAGACAGCTCAACCAATCTGACATATTCAATTCCAGTTTCAGATAGTGTCAACCACATGTTGTTGCATGTGACTATGAGCTCTCATCTAATTATCAGGCCTCCCATTCTGTCAGAATGTCAAATAATGCTGCAATGAATAATCCATTGCCTCGTGACTGGAGTCCCGGTTTCCGACATCGGTGCCTCTATGCGTGATGAAAGGGCAATTACGCAACAGATGGGGCCGTCTGTGTCCAAAAAGGACCGACAGCCTGATTCAATCTTCAGTGAAGACATCAGTAAATTTAAATTCAAAAATTAGAATTAGGGCTTATTTGATTTTCATTTTTAGTGTCATCTCTTTTTAAGGTGGTGAATCAATCGAGGGAATAAACTGTGAACTCTTGTTTCTTTCTGTGGGATGTTTTATATATGCAGATGGCCGGAATTCCGGAATTTGGGCTTGGAGAAGGGACAGACAGCTCTGGTGTAATCACTAAAATCTTGACCACCAATTGCTCCGTGGATTTAGAGGTGGACAACAGGTCAAAATTCTTCGGACTCCACATCCGCCCACCAACTATCGAGATGGCCTTCGGACGCTTTAGCTTCGCAAGTTCAAAAGTAAATAAAAACAAAAGAAAAACCCTCGTCCCTGCAAAGGATGTTAGGACCGTCATAGCTACTCCACTCCACCTTTTAGGAGTTTCACATTCCTTGCATAGCTCTTCATAGGCCTTGCAAATTGTTGTCTGAGGCTTTCCCTTTACTGTTTAGCATTAGGTATTATCTTCTTTAATTCGCCTTTAAGAGTCATACTTTGGCTCCCAACTTTCAAACTTCGATATTTTTTTAAACTATGGGCTCTTAGGTTGGGATTGATCCTTCGCAAACAAAAAGGAATTCAACACTACTTGGTGATATATAAGAAAGGAGAAGCTCCTAGCAACTATTTGTAGTTGTAGGGCCTATGGAGAACTATATGTTTGATGTGATGAGCAGAGAGCAATGAACACAGAGAAATAGCTAACCATATGTGTTTTTATGTCATTTTTTGTATGATCTCTTAAGGGGCCGGGACTGTACGTGGACGCCAATAGCTTGACGACATTCAAACTGTATGTGGGCACTAGAAATAAGGCCATGTACGGCGCAGGAAGAGCCATGGAAGACATGCTGGAGTCGGGAAAAGGATTGCCCTTGATCATTCGAGTGCAGTTGAGGTCAAGCATCCGAGTGATATGGAAACTTGTTAGACCAAGATACCGTCACCATGCAGAATGCCTTGTGATCCTTGGTGAGGGATACGACAAGCGACACCACACCCACGCTTACAAAAGCACTTGCACGACCACTCCATGAGCCCTTTTTCAAATGAATACAGCTTTGTTTTTCCTTCCCTTTTTCAAACGAATACCTAAAATTTTTATGCATTAATTAAGGTTTTTCAGATGATGATATGTATTTTCTCTTATGAAATGAAAATGGGGAGATGTTGGGTGCAATGCCCCAGCCTGGAATTTGTACTGTCTTTGAGATTTTGGTCATTATCTAAAGACTATAAATTGCGCCACTAAAGCAGTGAGGTTTTGAACTCGATGGACGCCAATTTTGCCAATATTTGTGATAATCCACAGCAAAAGGTTCATCAGTTTTTCGTATAAGAAATTATCAAATATCCTCTTTAATTTTTAACAAATTTGAATTCTTCCTAACATTATGCATTTTAGAAGTGTCTGCCAACAACCTCAAATACCCATAAGAATTTCTTGCAAAAAGATTATATTATCGTTTTATTTATACTTGTAAACATTGGTCTTCAAAAGTCTTATAATGGTGATCTGCAAAATGAAATTCATTCATTGGATTTTATCATTATTATTAAAGTTAATTAGACGAAATCAAAGCAAAATTGGTATAAATCCCCTGTTCACCAAAAACTTCAAATGCCAAAGAAAAATCGTTTCAATTTTTTTATATTGCCTTTTTATTTCTACATGAAATATTAGCTTTTAAGAGTCTCATAAAAAATGCTAATAAACCCCAACAAAAAGCCAAACCAAACGAGCCCTAAAAATATTGGGCTGGACATACAATTATATTTTCTAGACTAGAATTGTTAATATACAGTATGTTAAAAGTTGTTGGGTGATACAATCTGGATCATGATTCAGTGTCGTCGGTAGCTACTCCTCTGTATTTTGATGTATACCGATACTTTGACTCAATCCAACCCATTCATTATATTCTTATTTATTTAGTTAGTTAATATATATAAGAAATCATTTTCATTGAAAAATCACATGAACACTACCATTCAAGAAAGCGTTATATCAAGTCACTCAAGTGCAAAGGTAGGAAAAAATCTTTTAAAAATTCATCACTATACTTTCTTAAATTACTTAATGTAATTGCCCATCTATGTATGAGTAGCATTTCAGATGGGATATCTATCTAATGTATATTGTGGGTTACACATTTGGTTAGAAAAATTTTAATGGATTCATATATATTTTTAAAAGTTTTTATTTTTATAGTCCATCTAAATTTTCAATATGGTGATTTTTGTGTGTTAACTAGACATATGATGATAAATATAGTGGATGGCTTTGATGTTTTTTAGGTCATTGTGGTGGGCCAAAACACAAGTGCAACACTGAGATTTGGGTTATGATGATGAGGCTCTATTGAGAAATTGCAACGCCAATGATTCTTCCCATATTTGAAATGAGCAGAGGGCTTTCTGGTTGAATGTTAATATTTGATTGAACCCCCGCAAACCAATGTTGGGGAGGCAAATGAACTACTATATTTATATATTATAAATTAATCATGAGCCTGAATACCACAGTCGCTTTGGCCGAGTGGTTAAGGCGTGTGCCTGCTAAGTACATGGGGTTTCCCCGCGAGAGTTCGAATCTCTCAGGCGACGGATCTTTTCAATTGTCCTAAATGTTCCAAATGTTTTTAATATTCAAGTTTTCTCTTTTAAATGTTTTTAATATTCAAGTTTTCTCTTTTAAATGTTTTTAATATTCAAGTTTTCTCTTTTAAATGTTTTTAATAT
>JAYJMB010021128.1:0-41462 GCA_036873735.1 Pouteria campechiana | reverse complement strand
ATTTTACAGAAATGGTATAGCCTGTGACATAATGATGTGACTGTATGTCTTGAAGCGCATGTTTGCACCGTCCACACCACATGATCAACTCCTTTGTGTTCAATCTCAGCATCTGGTTGCTTGCAAGAATCAGCTATGGTGCAGTTGCTATTTTATTAAAGGAAAGATGATGGCGACAAGGTGTCGTGCGAGACACAACATGGTAGAGCCCGCCAGCATTGTTTTGACCTTTTGTGGCCCAGCTCGCTAATCTATCTGAACTCTTCAAGGGTAAAATGCACTTACAAATCATGTCTATCTGGTAAGACCACGGAAATCATTTTTCAGAACCTGCTGATGTTGAAATATCATCATATTTCCATCTCTGTTGGCTTGAAGACCTCTGTTTTGATCGTTAGGATCATCTGATGAATTTATTGTGAGCCATGCTTGGATAAATGTGTTGATTGGACAAGCCACTGGCAAATCTGTCTGTATGGGATGCCATGGTAAAATTAAACGTACAAGCAAGCACTGCCTGTTGCTTGGTGATCCCATGAAAGCCACAATAGTCAGGCTATCCTTATTTTGGTCAGCCATTTGGCGTCAAATTCAAATGGCTAGCTTCGGATTTATATTCTTTTGAAAGATCTAGTTCAGCCATGATATTTTAACGAGTTACATCAATGATTTCTGTTAAGTTTCATCTGATGGAAGTTAAATTCCGTTTGGCTCTAAATGTGGATGCGGTTGTATGTAACCCAAGCCGTATATTTACTAGTTACTACAAACGGTATAGTCTGTACCTTCCATGAAACAGGATGGTATGAAGTATGAACAATGGTGACCGTAGGAGAAGCCAAAACCATGTCATGGTGAAGAATTTGTGTCTCAGGCACCAACATCTAAGTGAAAATTAGAGTCAATTAAGCTTGAAACTTGTAATTGCGGCTAGACTCTGAATACGAAAATGGAGAATGTTGGGAATGTACTTGGCATTATAGACATTGAGCTAATCCTTAGTGACTAAGGATTCTACATTAGTTAGGGAATTCAGCGGAGGATGGTTGGTGGCAACTTATGTTTGATCCATGCATAGCAACTCGGCATTAAGAAAAAAGGTTGCATGTCAAATGTTTGGTGTTTCTGCTATGCTCATAAAATTCGGTACTTTCTTGTAATTCTTAAATAAATTAAACACTAGTTGCCACATATGTGTTTAAGTTTTACCTGAAATTGTTAACGAATGACCATCATTTATGTTTTAAGCACAAAATTATGCACAAAAGATTCGAGAACCTCCTACACCGACGCTTTCCTAAGCTAGAAAGATTGAGAATTGAACCCTGCAACATTTAGTATTTGGAAATAAAAGAAAACAGCGAAAAGACATTCTAGCCCTACTGCACAATCTATTACAGCTCATCTTAGATATGGCTTATTCTCATGGGTGACTGACACATTGGACCTGTCCCACAAGTTGGCACTGCAGCTTGTACACTTCACCATCTTCGATGATAATTTAATAGATATTATTTGTTTTACCCTTAGACCAATTAAAGAGTGCATCGAATCTTCTGGTGGGACAATTCACTCGGCAGTTTCTGTCGACGGCCCTGTATTTTAATAGTATTTGCTGTCTGAAAAAATAGTTGAACAGACTGGACAACCCAATTTTTCTGTCGAAGCCAATATATAGCGGCACATGCACAAATTCCTTTTCTTGGAAGATGCGACGGCAGGCAGAAAACATTTTCATCGGCTTTCATGCCGTGGTAATATAGATTCTTACATTCTTACATCCTTACAGTGCAGCAAAAATTATTCAGGCAGCTGTTTTGAATTTACACTTACTACCAGCACAAATACAAATGCAACTTTAATCCTTTTTTTTTTTTTTTTTTTACCTTCCCCCCTCTCTCCACCAGCACAAACCACTCCATGAACAGTTAATCTACAGCATGACTCTTTAACTAACGGGGCCGGTTACAATACAACATGAACATGTTGCACCGAGAGTGAAAACACAACAATGATCCAAACAGTTAAGTTTTTATCTTCTATTTTTTCTCCTCATTGAAAATTAATTAATGATTTATATGCTAAAAAAGTAAATTTTATCCCTACTTTAATTGTTAATTTAATTTATTCGAACTATATTAAATATCTTTTATTTCTAAATACTAGAAATCATCCATATAATATATTTATATAGGTGACATAAAACAATAACAATAAATTTTCATGAACTACCATTTAAATTGTTATATAATCCATTTATAAGAAATTATAAAATTAATCTTACATTTTACATAATAAAAAAATATATATTTTATTATTATATAAATGTAAGACTAATTTAATATTATATAAACATAAATATAATATCATATAGTAAGTCTTTAATTCCAACTAAAGTTGGCCCAATTATACTTAAGAATTATTTTTTTCTAATTGTAAAAATTTTAAATATAAAAATATCTTTATAAAATGTATACAGATACATAAAATAAAATAAATTAATAGTTTATTAAAAACTTATTATATAACTTATTTTTATATCATGAAAAATATTTTGCATTGGTAAAATACATTTAGTGAATTAAATTATTTACAATGTGAAGCAGTTATTTAGATCTTAAAATAATTTAATGGTAAGTCTATTAAATATTAATATAATTTAGAATAAATAGAACAATAACTTAGCTACTTTTTTTGTTAAAATAATTTTATCATTCAAGGGATTTAATTGATTTTATTAAAATATTTTTTATTTTGAGATAATATTATGCTCTAATAATAATAATAATAATAATGATAATTGATGTCAATAGTTATTATATAAAAATAAAATATCTCTAATATTAATGGACAAAATAATATTTTACACTATCTCTTGATAAGATTTAAAGCATGTGTGCATTGTGTTGTGTACACGATCAACTATGTATCTCAACCAGTGAAATTCACCCACGTGTGCTGCTATTCATACGCTCATGCTGAAATTCCTTTGAAGCCCTTTGCTGTATTTTATTACCAATACAACATATTGTATTGGACACAGCCCGCTTAACGAAAAGTAAACCGGGCAGACTTCCACAAAAACACCCTCCGCTGTTGGGCAAGAAGCGAGCGGGCATTTATCAACCTCACTTCCCCACCAATCATCTTCCGCAACCCCAGGGTGAGATACATCAGCACCCCCATGAAAGCTAGGCCAGCATCCAGTGCACCTGAGAGCGCATAGTTATAGCGCTGCCACCAATCGCGCCAATAGCGATAAAAGAAGAAGCCAGAAATGAAGCCGATGACTATCCAGCAGGTGAAGTTGACAGGCGTGGCTGGTGGTAGTCCATGCGTCGCACCTATAAGGATAGGCATGTTGATGAGGCGGATCCAGCTGTGGTTTGGGAAGGCCTTGTGGGCAAACAAGACCAGGAGGGGAGCGACGGCACCAGCCATGAAGAGCCAGTTGATGGACGAGTAGGTGCCGAGATCTCCAAAGATTCTTCGTGGCCCGATCAGCCACCAAATCACGGATGCATCGTAGAAGACATGATCCATTGGACAGGTCCATGGGCTGTTTGCAGGGAGGGATCCTACGTCGCAGATGTCAGGGATGCTTTCGATCAGCCACCACGGAGTGCCCAAGGAAATCAGCGAAGCTATCGAGCTGCCCACCACCTGATACACGCAACATGATCATTGTAACTGCTTCATCTGCTTCGCAACCACACCATGCTAGAAGTGAACCAGTTGATGGTCCCACTTCAGACGCATTCAGTCATCCTTGTGTGCTGGGCAGAAAATTTCCAGTGTTTCCACTTAAATGGTCTAGATTACTTGAAGGTTTATCTTCTTCTTAAAGGGCCAGTCAAGGGCGCTGCGAAAATTGCAAGCAGCAATGTCACACCCGGGTTCAGCCTATGATGGTGGCCCACCTGATCAATGGTGAATTTTCTGAATACCAGGATCATGATTCCTCCTGCAGACGTACCTGAGCCATGAGCATCATTCGATGTGGGATTTTCATGCAATGACCCAGCTTGAAATCTTGCAAAAATGTTACAGCCTGTCTCATGCTGACGTGACCGTACACCTTGAAGCACATGTTTGCAACCGGACGGCCAGGATATGCGTACCCCAAGATCAACTCACTGATAACGTTCAAGCCCAGCTTCTGTTATTCACAAGAATCAGCAGTGTGCACTTACCAGTTTAATTAATGAAAGATGAAGAGAAGGGATTGGAAGAGTCATCATCACATCACATGATACAGCCAGCAGTGTGCATTACTTGGGTCTGGTTTCAAATCGAAATCGATGTGCCTCACGAAGAAACTGTACCTCCCAATCATATTTATCAAGCAAGAATATATCCATCATTTTATATCCCAGGCAGAGTTTAAACATTCTAATTCTGTACTACCATTGATTTGAACACAACTGTTTCGATGGGTAGGATCACCGCTGCCTTTATTGCCGGGCATGCATAGATGAATATTCTTAATTGGACAACCTTCCCACAGATATAATTTAGCTGCATGATGAACCCATATTAAAGGTGAATGCACAAGTTAGCATTGACTGGCATCTCATTTAGCCACATAAGTCACAAAAATCAAGCAGTCCTATTTCCAAAAGTTTCACGAAATTCAAATGGCAAATTCGAGATGAGGTTTTTCATCTGCCCAGCCTCCTTGGTGAACAATCAGAACTGGTAGGATTAGAGAAATGCACAAAAATAGTCTAAAAGCTACATGCATGGAAAAATACCTGGTTCGTTGTGGCAGTTATGATTCCCA
Source organism: Pouteria campechiana (assembly GCA_036873735.1). Classification (NCBI taxonomy): domain Eukaryota; kingdom Viridiplantae; phylum Streptophyta; class Magnoliopsida; order Ericales; family Sapotaceae; genus Pouteria; species Pouteria campechiana. Next base: position 36,679 of record JAYJMB010021128.1, on the reverse strand, counting down.
TAGGGAGGGGTGAAGAAAATGGAGAGGACGCATGCTAGCAATACCCCCCACCAGGGCAACTGAAGTTGTCCGTTGTAGCGCTGGCATGCGAAGATGGTAACACCAATGGTCGCTGCAAGCATGCACATGAACCACCACTCTGGGACTTTCTTGTATTGCGACATGAGCCGTGTGTGGATGTCCATTCTCACATCTTTAAAGGTTGACTTGCTAATCTGTAGCAGCTCCCTGCAACCAACAAGCAGTTCTGTTTTCGCATACTTTTAATTGCTTTGAGTTTGAAATCTACCTCAGATGATTGAAAATCCACTTTGATGTATGCTCTGTGCTAGCAGTGCCCAGGGAAAAGACGTGGTTTAGCTGTGATATTTTGAAACTAGTAGGACCAGGCCTAATACCAAATACAGAATTCTGCAAAAGCCAAAATCAGGAATCTGGCCCCAATTCCATTCCTTTGGCAGAGTCTAAATCTGGATGCAGCTGTGTCTAACTGAAGACCAAACCGTTTGTTAACAAATGGTACCAGAGCTCACCTTCCATGAAACAGGATGATATGAACAAAGGTGGCTGCAAGAGTGGCGAATCCAACGCCGTAACTCATAGCAAAGAAGGTGCTCAAATAGAGTGGTCCGTTTCTTTCATATGCATCCACATCAAGCTGGAAATTAGAGTCAACAATGCTTGAAATATTGTACTCGTGGCCTGACTTCGTGAATGAGGAATTGGAAAATATTGGGAAGTTCTTAGCATTGTAGACGTCGAGCGAGTAGACAGAGGGTGTAATGATATGCACAAAGATAAAGAAACCGACTGCAACATTGGCAGTGGCGAACCATGGGCTGGCAAGAGGGCTGCCAAGGAAGGTAGACCAGTCGAGGCCAATGGATCCAACGCCCGGGCCATGGAGTCCTGATCCTAGTTGCTGGGCAAGGACGGAGGAAGGAAACACCCAGCAAATCCATGAAAAGGAAGTTAGCGCGGGGAAGAGGTAGCCCGGGAAAACGTAGTAGGCAAGGCTGCAAATGGTGGCAGTGACAAAGACGTATAATACTAATTCCTAGCCTATGCGTTTCCTCTGTCCGACAGCTTATCCCCACTGCTTCTACAACTCCAATCAACACCATATTTTGTACGTCTTCATGGACGGGCAAATGGGCGTGAACAATACTTACCTCCTTAACAGTAGGCGAATGTAACCTGCTATTTCCACACTTACACTCCACCTCCCTCTGGTAGTTATTCATCTAGAGACTAGGAAACCTATTCTCACAGTGGCACTCGTATAATTACGTCGGTGGTGATGTGACAAGACAGAGAAGCCTGCTTGATGAATTTTAATTATGTCTCGTACCAAATGGGCCCATTAACCCATAATATTGTTTTCTAATTTTCTTTTTAAAAAAAAAAAAAAACACGTAGAGGTGAGGTGGTATCCCACTAATTTAAACCAGCACGTTTCAAATAAGGTTTACTACTTTACATATTTCACGAACCCTCGTATCTTTCTTTTTCATAAAAAGCTACCGCTGGTTGAATATTAAGGTGCCGAGGCCGTATTGATTGGCTGACCCGTTAAGTCAAGAAAAATGTTTCTTTCTTTGAAAAGATCGCGATGACAACGTCGCATCCAATAAAAGATCGCTCAGACATCTATTTCTTTGACCACACCGCCGCAACTGCAAAAACACTTACATCCTACGTCAATATTGCCCCACTTTACAGCCACATTTCCGGTGCCTGCATATCAAGAGCAGCACGTAGGAAGAGCATGAAATAACCACCGTGGGAAAAGCGAGACACGTACCTGAACAAGGACACCTGAACCAAGTTCTGCGGCCACCACATCGCAGCCGGCTCCACCAGGAAGCGTCGGAATATCCCTGCCCATCCGAATCCCAGAATCTACCATTTTCCAAGCACCAAAGCATTAACTTCCCCATTTTTTATTTTCTAGAATTTTCATGCTGTTTGGATGCCAAAACAGACGAGTTAAGTCAGCGAGTGAGCCAGCTTTGCACTTTACTACATTTTAGGAGATTTGGGATGTTTTTGGAGGCCCCTTCTCGTAAGCTTGATTCCACCATTTTCGGACTAGAATGGATTGCTGGGTCCAACAACACCGCCAAACGTGCCCTATTGAAACTTGAATGCTCGGGACAAGATAAACTCACCCGACTCGTCAGCACAACCAGCAGAGAAACGAAAAAGGAGAGCTTCTTCCTGTAGAAAATCCTCACGGCATTGATGATGCCTATAGCGAGAAAAGTCCCAGTGCCCGAATTCGCGAAGATGGTGATCAAGACATGCTCTTTCATGTTAAAAGGCCCAGGGTTGAGCGTGAATTCACACCAGCGGCCCTTGAAGAAGACACGGTCAGTGATCGTCAGCGCCGTGATTGCGATCTGGGCCTATACGGATGTTATGGATAGCGGCTCAGTTCGGTAGTCGAAGAACTGACTGAGAATGGAGTGTAGAATGCATTCCAGTGTGCCCAGGACCCACATGCGGAACGTCAAGACGGGAACCGACGAATCACCCGTGACTGGCACGTCAGTGCGACCTGATCGACGAGAGAATTCTCGAGCTCCGATGGAGGATCGACGGGTCCCGAGGAAGCGGGCGGCAAAGATGGAATTGTGTTGCCTTGAAATGCAAGCGTAAGATTATGATGGACGGTTCGGATCAAAAGAGTTGAGTGAGAAAAGTGATGGAATAGGGAGGAGGAGACTTACTCAGAGGAGCTGTGATTCCATAGGAAGAGGATTCCATTGCTTTTATGCTTGGCGAGATTTTTATTTTGGTCAGGACAATGGTTTTGTATGGGAGAATGGGTTATGGACGCAGCTTACTACGGTTTGGGGGTGTAGAGATGGACCAACCACACCTTAGTCATCCACGTCTCTAATCAATCCCGATATGTCAGAAAAGACATTCAACTGATTAAAAGCGATTCTAGATGACTATTGCCAAATTTTCATCAACCGCAACTTAATGACATCCTTTTCTGTCCGCTTTCTTATTTGAGTGTCTTTGGATAGTTGGTGAAAGTTTCTTGAAGAGGGAGGAAAAGGTTTCTTCCCAATTGCTTAATCTACTTTAAAAGTTTTTAACAACTCCACAGTTATGCTATCTTAGACATATAGTTTTAGTTATTACTTGTACTATTTCATTTTTAATTATATTTACTTTGGCTTTATTAACTTTGACTGCTATCATCGGATAACCTTAAAGGTTCAATTTTTTTTTGTAGTTTAATTAAAACAATAAATAAAGAATAATTATGATTTATAATTTACTCGAATAAATATTTGATATTATACTAAATAAAGATTAAAAAAACAAAATTTAGAAAATTCATTATCAATAAATCAATGGTTATGATTAAATTATTTGAATAAAACTAATAGATTGGAGATGATATGTCATTCATAAGATCCCTTATATCATCAATAAAATCTTGCATAGACCCAAATATTGATGAATATTTCTTTTACAGTAAATTATCGCCTACTTTCCAAAATATTAATATCTACGAAGACATTGGAATTGGTAACACCGAGCCAAGCACGCAGAATCCGAACCACATACCTTAAACCGAGTTTATCTCTCTTGCTCGCGATAAAAGAACAAGAAGCAGCCAAAGCAATAGAATCCTAAGTTATCCATCATGAACCAATTCAATATCAACAGCAAACAACGGAACGCACATAGCAAACCAAGGCCAGGCCGCACCGCAAGCTTATAATCATGTCCCGATGCATGCCGACCTGCCCGAGACACAGACTCCCATCTGACAGCTTAAAGACGAATCACCAGCCGTCCCTACCATCATGGTTTATCAGCCAGTCCTGCGCCGCCTCCCCCTCGACAGTTTAGGCCGCGCACTCCACTTTCCACGTCTAAACATACACCATTCGATAATTCAAGCTACATGCTCTGCGACGTTTCGTAGAACAAAAAAAAATATATCGCCTTCTACCAATCACAACGACGAAACAGACATCCCCATTACATACACAACTATAGCTATTCGACAAATACATTTTCTCGAACTCCACTGGAAAAAGATTTATATATCCCACGTTAATAATAATAAACGAAGCTTACCCGGCAACAAGAATTGTTTGACCCAGCGAACAACACCCCCAACAGCTGGCAACAAATTAGGCCTCCCTTCTTTAGAAGGCCCATCTCCCACACACTAAACTGAATTAATCTCCCTACAGTAGCCACACAAGATGTCTTCTAATAGGCAAAAGAGATGTAGCTGAAGACTGCCACCCCTTCATTTAATGTTACGTTTTTCTAATTACCCTATACAAATGTCCCCTAATATGCATCAAGAATGCCATCAAAGGACTCTGGTGTACATCTGATACTTGTTTAATTTCATCCCTTGTTATTTATTTGATATAACATTCCCCCTAAGAATTCTATTTTCCGCACTCATAGCTTCTAATTTCGAAACACCATCCTTTCCACCAAAAAGCTTTTCTTAGCATCCCTTACTTTCCTACCTTCAGCATTTCAAAATTCAAGCTCTTAATATTAAAAGAGGCTAAAAACTCACCATATTATTCAATTTGTAAAGGAGTTCCACTAAATCCGATTAAAATTTTCACACACTTCAAAAAGCATGGAGCGCACAACGTTCTCCATCAGCAATAGTGGGCAGTAAAGGAGTTCCACTAAATGCGATCGGAGCGTTAAAATTTTCACAAATTTCAAAGAGCGCACAACGTTCTCAATCACCAATAGTGGGCAGCCGAATGAAAACATACTGTGTCCCGATTGATGTGAATCGAAGGTGTTTAAATGGCCCATCTAGCAAGCCCAAGTGCAATAAAAGAGCGCAAGCCCACGCATAAAAATACACGACTTACGCAAACTGTCAAGAAAAGCTTTTCTTGACGAAGTAAATTCGCCTCTTGGGAGTAGAATGCAATTGATGATGGCCAACAAATATTGGTCCATTTCCTGTATAACACGGTAACATTAGTTTAACCCTCAGACATGGCAGGCCACAACAAGCATCTCATAGTCTCCAAAGCAACCAACCGGTAATCCCACCCTGTTTCCTCAAAATCAGACGCAGATTGGCGAAGGGCAAAAGGCCCTAACCCAAATACGCGTGGGTATCCAATCCTAAGGTTAACAGCTAGAGCCGTATGTTATTCCACACCTCAAATACAAACCAATACTTGTGCGAATTCGAAAATTAATCCCCACACCCACCACCCAATGCACAAATAATTGGCTATGCTTTTAGAGCTAGCTGAGACTGCAGCTGAACCCTATGCAGAAAATCAAACTTCCGGGCAAATGCAGCCTAAATATCCAAAAACTAGGCCTAATAGGAGGTTATGAATAGAAAAAGAGCTAGAATACAAATGCCACAGAAAGGGGCAAGACAAGGTGCAATAAATGATTAACAAATCAATATAGCCATATTGCAGCAGCTAGGCCATGGTTGCTTGGAAGCTCAAAAATATACGCAAGGAATTGTAACAAGTACACCTTCAGGCAAGGCTTCACAGTTCCTTTTCCCCTCTTTTTTTCGCCAACTGCTACCAAAATTTGAGAAATCCTAAGTGGAAGAACCTAAGTACTAAAATCAGTGGTTTACAAAAGGATTGTTAAGTGGGATGCATTCCATTAAAGGAAAAAAGACTGCTCCTAAAACATTCAAAACCACCCAGTGCAAAGGGAAAAACAACTGTTTCCTAAGAAATAAATCATAGCTGATAATGATGTTTCCCATGTTTATAGCCAAAATTTGGGTAAAGCATCAACAGAGATAATTTATAGTAGCAAAAATAAAAGGATGGTTTATCTCAACATGCATTGAACAAGCAAACTTTAAATAGAACGAACCTAAACCTGACAGCTTCTTTGTTTTGGATGGAAACCAACATATATAGGGTTTGGCTCCTGCCAAAAAGTCAGAAGACCATCTCTACTAGTTGACCTAGATGAAATGCACATACTTTGTTCAAAACTTACAAGATGACAAACAGCTTCCACAATTGAGCTTTTTTGAGTCAAAGCGGATTCAGGAGCAGCAACAAGGCAATTGGGTCGGGTCAACTTCTTTAATAACCAATTTCTTTCGTTTCAGCCAAGTACGCATTACTTTCTCTTTTTTAACTGGTCCAGTACGGATTGCCTCACTAACGATGAAGCATCCATGTATGCCCACATGTAAGCCAAAAGTCATATGCCAAGTGGATGTACTGTGTGACTTTTTTCAATCTCACAACAACAGAGTAGGAAGACGCATAATGTACAAGTAACAAAACAATAAATGAAAGACATTTCGATCAGCTCAGAAGTAGGCAAGGCATGGTGCCACGCACTTCAAATGCCTGCTGAAATGGGGAAACATAGCCTCCGAAGTGATGACCTCAGTTTCCTGAGCATAAACAACAGAGCACATACTAGAAACTACAGACAAGTGACAGGGGGCACACACAACTTTCTCTTTTTTGGGTTTTTGGATAAAACATACATACTTCGGTTCGCAGACATAATTTGCAGAAGAGCCTACCGAAGAAGCCACAATGATGTGAAAGCGACAAATTAAGCGGGCTAATACTATGACCGTAGCATCTAAGCGAAATAATTCAAAGTGCAAAAAACTATGAATGGTCCCTCACTCTCGAAAACCTCCCAGTTCAAATAAGATCGCCCCCTCCAGTTTTGAATAATCCTACAAAAACAGTATCGGGACGAAAATTTTCAGAATGAAATTTCGTTATGCGTAACGCAGTTCTGCAGGAACCTACGGCCAAGAAACAGTTTAGATCGCGCACGCATTCGTCACCTTGGAAAACGGAAGCGCATAACTCAACGCCTACCACGAGGTCCACCTGACCTCGGACCAGGATAGCGAGCAAATTGCAGCCTTAAAATGGCTGAGTCTCGATCATGCTCATCAAATTTATAACCTGCAAAACGAAGACTGTTTTACTCTGCGCAAGAGAGCACCGCTTGAATGGAGCATTAAGGGAATTTCACATGCAAAGATATATGTATTTATCACACGACTATGCCAAGTCTGCACGAGGCATCTGCAGCTACTTAACTCCAATAGATAAGCTTCTGATCGCCTCAACTTCAAAAACACTCACAAGCAGCTGCCATTCATCCATAAGCAATTTAGCTCTATGATACCCAGATTTTCCAAACAGTTAACAGACCAATGTCAGCTGATATCCAGCACCTTCAGTCTGGTAAAAAACCACACATTGCCATCTCCATGCCACAACTAGGGTACATGCTCTATCTGGGTAGCATAGATCTAGAGACTACCTTCTGTGCAAATCATACTGATCAGGTTCAATGTTTGGGCTTGCAATCAGCCATTGATTAAGGACCCACCAACCGTATAGCATTTTAGTCGGTTCCTATAACTAAACTGTGCTTTGTTAGTGTTGCTGCAAATTTAGAAATTAGTAACGGCGAACATGAGAACAGACATGAACATACTGTTTGCAGGAAGAACAGGGCTGCAAACATAAAACAGGCAAGCTAGAATCAATAGGCAAGACAAGCGATGTTCATAGTTTCCAGGTTCCGCTTTCAAAACACAAAGTCAGCTCACAGCCCAACTACTGCCATATTTGCACTAAATACAAATAATTAGGGGAAGCAGTCAATGAAAGATACATGCGATCAGCCACTGAACATAAACACCGAGCATAATCAAGAGACCAAGAGGATTATGTTACCTAACAGACACTGGGTAGAATGCTCCTGTGACAGCTATAATGTCGCTAATAATGTAATAACAAATCTTATAAAATAGGTTAGTCAGTCGACAATGCTTGCATCCAGGAGAACAACTTACCCAATCTATGAGTTCTACTTAATTGTAGAAATCCTACATGTTATATATATTGAAAATCTGTTCAACATTAAGTAAATGGAGCTCAGAATCAAACATAACTAAAGATGAAGTTAAGTAATTGCAAGCAAAAAAGTATTGACTTAAAATGCTACTCTTGATGGTAAAAACTTGCTAAAGATAAAGTTAGATAATAACGAGCAACCAAGTATTAAATTAAAATTCTTTAATTGATGGCAATGCACTCTTTGAGACAACGCAAATATACATAAAACTCTTGTTGATTGAGGAATAACAACAAACAAAACTATGCATGAAGGCCTGATATTTTCAAAAATTAAAGAACAGAAAATAAGCACATTGCATTCACCTTGTAGAGCATCCAACGCAATAGCTGCATGGCTAGGAGTTGAGAAATCAACAAAGCACAATATAAGTGGATCTCCTCCTGCCTGTAATGTTTACAGAAAATGAAAAGCAGGTAAGTTTAGTAATTGAAGCCAATCAATGGATAACTTCAATGCTTTCTTATACAAAAGGGAAAAACTTACATGTTTTGATTCCTTGCTCACAAGTCTGACTTCTTTAAAACCTACAAAAGGACGGAAGATATCTGCAAAGTCAAGTAAAGGAATAATAGCAGTTCTTTCTTCCCCTTTATCCTCTAACCGAAAACTCAGGACAAACTTTAAGGTGAAGGAATAATATTAGTTCTCTCTCTTTTAATCCTCCAACTAAAAACTCAGTACAAATTTTTAAGGGCATGACTCCTGACACAAGGTTCTCACATGGCAACAATACTAATTAAAGGCAGAAATTGGACAGGTTAGATCAGGTGGCTGCAAAACCCATACAGCAACAACACTGAAAATATGGTACCTGAGTATGGGGAAAAACTGTGCAACCCTATTCAAGCCAGTAAAGTAGTAATCTTTAAAATCCAAGTGCAATTCAGATTTGTCCAACTTAGCTCAGCAAGAATACCCATCAAACTCAATATTTTTTTCATTTTTAATATTACTAATAGAGTATCCATATACACATAAAATGATTAAATAGATGTCATAAATGAAGGCAGGTTCAGGCTCCAGCACTGGGCCTTGAGGACATCTATTGGAATTATTCTAAACACTAGACAGCTCAGATCAGCATTCAAAAGCTACTCAAAGACGAACCCAATCTTACACTAGCTGCAACAGTCAAAAAGTGTTCAGTGTTAGCTTAAACTGGGTCAGTCCTGCTTAAATTACCACTCTATTACTAAAAGAATTAAAAACAGACATGAATAGGAAAGAAAGGAACATCACAATCATGTTCTAGAACCCACCATATTCTCAACTGAAAAGAACACAGGAGAATAATAAAATACCAGGATCACAAGTTAGACTATTATATAATAGTTGATGGGAAAATTGATAAACGAACGAAATGAGAAACATGGACTAAATAACCAGAAATATGTTACATGTCAAAGGATACGAGATACTTCTCTGCGTGTGCTGTTCGCAGGAAGACCCTCCACGTACAGTGTGCTGGAGGCATCTGGAGGAAGAGGCATATCTGGTCTACCACCTCCAAATCCCATGCTCCGGCCTTTTGCAGCCATACCTGGATCCATGGACCCCATACCCATTAAGCGTGGGTCCTCAACAGGATGACTCATTCCTCCAGACACGGATCTTACAGGCTCTCCAGCACCATATGAAGGCAATTGCTGGAAGAAATTGTATCAATGCATCAGGCTATCTGATAAAGTTCCAAAAATGATAGAAGAAGAGAAAAGGTCAATAATCATGAATATACCCCATTTCGAAGGTAACGATCGTATGAGGCTCCAATAGCTTCAGTATCTCTGATTGGACGGGGTGCACCTCTTTCTTCTTGAGTGTAAAAACCGGACAATTCAGGAGCACCAGGGATGTCTGGGAAGTTCAGAAACCAAAGTTAACCCATTGCCATAAGCACATATCAGTCGGCCCATATCATAAGACCACAAATTAACTGAAAATTTTGACATCTCAAAAGTAACCCCAGTAACTTGCAGTAGGAAAAAGATGCAAACCATTCCGCAAACCAGTATTCCTTGCATTACAGATTGTCAGATTACAAAAAGGGTCAAAAATACAATTTCCAGTAGCCAATTAATATAAGCAGTTAATCAATGATCCCCTATAACTGGTGGTAGGCAACAGACATACAAACCATTCTACAACCAATATCCCTTGCATTCCAGAATTTCAGATTACAAGAAGGATCAAAAGTACACAGTTTCCAGCAGCTGATTAATATGAGCAATTAATCAGAAGAGAAATTGATCTCCTGTGGCTGGTGGTAGGCGAAAGGCTTACAAATAACATCCTTTCAAAATATACAAAAATTTCCAGCCAATACCGGCAACAAGGATATTAAAAACATACAGCCATTTTCAAGTGATGCTCCATCAATACAAAAAATCAAACAAAAACTTTTCACAAGAAAACACACAATTCCAGCAACCCTTATTAAACAAGCACTTTGCCTCCCCTAAAGGCACAAAAAGCGTATAGGTCGTTACTGCAGTAAAGGATAGTTCAGAGACACTATAATCATCATCTATAACTCAATTCTTCAGGTTGGTTTCAGCTATACAATTCCAGATTGACCAACCCACAATTTCAAGGACCAAAGCTTTGATTGAACAATGTCCATTATATCCATGTCTTACTGTACCCAACCATCTCCTTTTGGGCCTTTACCACCTTCTTTATCAAACATAGAACAAGATCCCACACACTGTAAGTATCATATGGCTGATACCAATACTGAAAACAGGCTTTAATCAATGTGTCATGAAAAAATCAGCCTTATTAGCCTGCATCAGCCAGTATCAGACACTACAGGCTTTGTATCAGGCCCAGTCAGATATGCCCTTCAGATCACTTTCATTCAAATACCAGGTAAGAAAATCCCCATTTTTCCCTCCTTACACCTTCCCTACAGGTACAATTTTTTGAATCCATTATAATTGCTAACATAGAACAAAATAAGGTTTTTCAAGATTTAGAACTGGTTTCGAAAGATCTACTTGCACTTCAGAAAAAGACAACTAGAGATATAAATCCAAAAAATCCATTTTCTCTATAAGATCTGAATCCAATTGAAGCAAGATAGTGTTTTCTAAATCCATTTTCCTCTATAAGATCTGAGTTCAATTAATGCAAGATAGACACATTTCGACAACAAAGGATTCAAACAAGGTTGAAGCAACAAATCTGTCAAATTCAAGGATTCAAATTTGGCACATTGCCTTAAAAATAAAAAGTTACAATGTTTCAATCATCTCAGTCTTGTACAATAGCTTCAATTCATGCGTTTAAATGCAAATCTTCCAGAGTTTGGCAAATTTTTTATTTTGTTTGCAATTTGTCAACTAAAAACATTGATTTATTCATCTTTCCGTATAAAAACTCTCATTTCTTTATTTTTCCATATTTTATGTCATTTAAATAGCTGGGTTTATTACGCTACAAACTATTTAAAATGTTATTTTATAATTTTCTATTTATTTTTAAATTTTGTGTTTATTATGCTAGAAACTATTTAAAATGTTATTTTCTAATTTTATATTTATATTTTAATTTTCGAACTTAAAAATTTTGAAAACTAATTTTAAATTGTAGCGCATTTGTTTGATTTGATAGAAACATCCATTTCTTTGTTTTATTTATATATCATTTGTTTAAAATTTAACTCATTTAATATCATCTTGTCCAGTTTGTAGTTAAAAGTGCAAAGTCAAATGGTCACGGATAACATTATTTGTGAAATGAAGATATTAGGTGGCAATACAGGACTAATAACAAATTGCTAAATGATTTTCAATTTAGTATCTGAATAGAGCAGTAGTGTTATTCTTAGATTTGTAAATAATTATAACAATAGCATGTAACGTAAGTTTAAAGCTAGTACTACTCATTTACATATAGGCATTAGCAATACCAATTTACACAAGTTAAACTGTGAAGCAGCAATAACCACCCTTCATAAGAATGAACCAATAAAACCATCAATTATCTATGCAAACATCAAAAGAACCACATGTTCTTGTAGAACTCATTTTTTTAATGATATCTGAATCAAGACAAAGAGATTGCCAATATGGGACAACATGCTTTATGATACCAATATGATATGATATATTGTATACACTTCAACCAGCAATATGGTGTCTGATGCCACTATTCAGAAACATGGCCCATCTCCTAGTCTCAATAAGCGTTTAGCACACGAGGTAATTCTGGTGCTTTGACGATCCCAAAGGTATCCGTGCTCATAAATTCAACCATGGGAACCAAAATGAGCCCAACTAATCCAAAAGTGAGGCCAGTACACTCATCAGGTGGGACACAACTCATAAAAGAAACCGAAACTAATGACAACAACAGCTAACCAGTACTCCGCAGTCAACATGCACGTACAGCCCAACAAAATAATCACATCATCCAAACCGCATTATCTTCCCACCTCTTAGGAGTCATTCACCCCAAAATCCCCGGTCAACCAAAAGGCTCTTAACACAGGCACAGGGGCTCAGCTATAGTCCGCATCCTACAGATTTCTTCAGTCCTAAACTGTCCCTAAAAAAACGGTAAACAATACAGTCTACGACTGCTGCGCATAAATAACAACGAAATTCTGACGAAGAGCCATCATCCAGCCCTACGCATGAAGCTACAATTAGTAGGAAAGATCCGCACCGTCCCTTCGTCCCTGCAAGACGAACCTACTCGCTATGGGGGTGGGACGGAAGTTACACAAAAAGCGAATAAGGTCAGACAAAGATCAAATCTGATAACCAAGCACCTTACATCGCAAAATCACAACGCTCTCGAAGCCAAATCCACAAAGTAACTTTAACTAATTTTTCGCATGTAGATCCGCTACAAACCCTAGGAATCTCGATAACAAACTCATGGAGAAAACTAAACGTACATAGAAGCCGAAAATACAAACCCTAGAAAACATAAAGCGACCGAGAAAGAAATCTCGAGCTATCATGGAAAAAACTAAACAAACGTTAGTCTGGAAACCCTATATAATATGCCAGCGAGAGTGAGAGCACCGCAAAAAGATGGAACTTGATAAACCTAACATGCCGTAGGAAGAAACAGGTAAAGGTAGAAAAAGGTAAGACTGTGTGCAGCCGGGGAGGCTTACCGAAGTCAGAGCGAGGGCGTTTCCCCACAGCAGGAGGAGGCGCGATGGGCTGCTGCCGTGCGTCGCCGTATCTCCAAAACGCGTCTGCCATCGCTAGAGGGAAATTCGAGAAAGGCCTTTGTTTTCTTTCGCGAGACTCTCGCACGCAATAAAAGGGGTAGGAAGTGGGTAACCTCTACAGTGTGCGCGGGCGCACATTGTCATCACCTACAACCGATGCACGATATCGCTGGATGAATTTGTGCGCGTGACAGTATGTGTTCTCGAGTGGCCCACCCAGCGAACGGGCCTGATTGATTTCGACGACGGGATTCTATGTAGCTTTCTCTAAGATGAAGTCGGTTCACTGAGCGTCGCCCATATGCAACTCTAACCTTAGGTCGATTTCTATAACCTCAACTAAACACTAACTGAATCGTAAAAATTTTGGTTGGCTTTAGGTTAATATTTCAAGTTGTTAAAAATTTGTATTCTTTTTTTTTTGTTTCAAGTAAACAAACTATGTTAATTTTAAATTATAGTTTATTTAGTTACAACTTCACAACAAAATATAAATTTTAATTATTGTAGCATGCATAAATAATTATAAATGAAGTTAAATATAAATTTTAATTATTGTAGCATGCATAAATAATTATAAATGAAGTTACGTTAACTTTACAATATTTGTCTTATTATCTAACACTTGTATAAGAATGTGAACGATTGCATTTATATGATATCATAATAAAATATACTTTTAAAAACATTGAATAAAAGTCATAAAACCCTATAAAATAGTTATTTTAGTTAAATTTAATTTAAATATATATAAGCAATTAAATAGGGTGTAAACCTACAATATAGGCATAAAATATGCATTGTAGCTAACATTTCATGAAATTAGGATGAAATTGAAGTTCAATTCTCAAAATTAGGGGTGCAACTTGGTTCAATTACCCGCAAATCAAGCTGAAACCAACTTAATTTTAAGTAGGTTCAATTTCACTTTTTTGACCCATAAGATAGGTTTGGGTTGAGACGTAACAACTCGTATCTAATTATTGGTGAGGGTTTAACTTGGATCAAGTTGGTTGGGTTCTCAGTGGGCCCTATCTTATCCTATTTTAACCTTAATTCTGAAAATCTTACATTATTTTGATTTTATATCAGTTTGGTTTGAGGTCTACTCCACCCTACTTCTTCCAAGGCTAGTTTGACTTGGTTCCAGGTAAAAATCGGTTTATTCAAAAAAGTATAAAAAAAAAATTTGAATTTTACAAATATATGTTGATTACATTATATGCACTAGACATTTAAAATCATTTTATGTTTATATAAATTTCGTGACAAAGATCATTAGAAATGCACAAGAATCCATTAGTAATTAAAAAAGAACTGAATAATTTGAATCTAGCACAAATTTTTTCTATTGACTCTCCATCAAACATGTGTTAGTCATTTTAACAATAAGAATAACTCATGTGTCATAATTAAATAAATATTAACTTTATAAATCACAGGTTAATATTATCATATACTTGCAAAATATTGTTCATCCACTGTGAGATTAATATTAGCATATAAGTGCAAGATGCTTTATCCGTCAGGAGATTAATATTGTCATATACTTGTAAAATACTGTCGGTCATTTTTTGCAAAGTCACGAGTTAATAAACTTACATATTTTGCAACTGATATTGTCAAAAAATTTTCGGGTAGTACTCTATAATTTTTTAAGGCTATTTTTGTATTACTATTACAGTGTCGGTTCAGAACCCAACCCAACCCCACCCCACCATAATGGGTTCCAAGTTTATCCCAAAGACGGAGATATAGCGAGATATAAACGTTAACCAATGTCATTCCGCTTACTTCGTCTTCATGGACAAGACAGCAAGATGAAAGCCGGGTTCTACTTTCAACCATTCAATACAACGCAATTATAGAAATCACAACCATAAATCTTGACCTACACATTTCTCTTGGAATTAGACTATATTTCTGAATCTAGTTTTATATTCTGACAAAGCAAAACATGGCCTAGATCAGCCAGTGACCAGTTCCCAACCGGTATTGCCTGTCCGGTCCTTTTTCGAAAAACAGAAAAAAGAAAACAATGCACAGTTTTCAGGAAAAACATGGCAGGATCAAATAATGAAAATGACCAAATTTTCATCCTGCCCGTTCATTCTACGGAAATGTATATTAAAGTATATTTTCATCATTTATGACAACAGTTAATAGCTTTGAAAAAAAATATAATAATGCACAACGTCCAATTTCAGCCGCCGCTTCTGCAAGGCCATTTTTAACCGCAAGCCGAAACGCCGCCTTAGTGAGAGAATCGAGCCCAAGAAGACCACGCATTCCTCCCAACATGCTCACGCCGACTTCTGCTTTCTGGTTCTCTGCCTCCTCCGCCGCCTCCTGCCAATGAACTTGAGAAACTCGTCGATGAGCACCACCGGTGCCGAGACCAGAATAACGAGAGACCACTCGTTAAAACTCAACGGGACAATGCCGAAAACGTCAGCAAGAAGCGGCACATAAAGTATCAGGCAATGGAGCCCGAATGAAACGGAAATTGCCAATAAAAGCCATGGGTTTCTCCATGGCGGCATCGTCACCAAGCTATTTTCTTCAGATAGAGCGTTGAGGGAATTGAACATTTCGATAGCCACCAAAACGGAGAGTGATAGAGTCATTGCCTTCGCTTTCCCAAGCGAGAAAAAGTCGCATGGGTTTGAGAAGGAGATTACGCGATCGCCAGCCGAGAATGGCGTTGCTGTGAAATTTGCCCAGGTAGGACACTCGCCCCATGTGCGAAGTTGGGATAATGTGACCAACGTGTGGCCGTCGCTTGCAAGATCGATACCGAAAAATGAGGCTTGTGTGTACCAGAGAACAAAGATGCCGACGGTGGCAATGCCCACATACGAACCAATCACCTGAAAGCAGAGAAACGAATTAAAGGGAATGATAGGCAAGTCGTAAAGATGAATTCTGCATGCACGGTATACATGAACAACGCAAAGGTTTCGCAGAGCCAAAAAACTATCGTATTGGTCCGCAGTCAATGCATTCAGAAAATGGCAGCGCTAGCAAGTGCTCACCAAGTAACGGAAAAGAACCCAGAAATTGATAAGTGGATCATCACTCTTGCGGGGCGGCTTCTGCATGATATCGACATCAGCAGGGTTGAAACCGAGGGCTGTTGCGGGTGGGCCATCGGTGACCAAGTTAACCCAGAGAAGCTGCACTGGTATCAAACACTCTGGAATGCCCAAGGCGGCAGTCAGAAAGATAGATAACACTTCTCCCACGTTTGATGATATCATGTACCTGCACGGTGCACAGATAACAGCTTGAAATCAGTTCGAAGTAATGGGGCGAACCAGCAACAAGCAATCAACTAATCAGCCTGACATAGGTCTCACACCATGCCAAAATAGAGGAAAATCAATCAATTGAATGACACAGACCAAAATCAAGGAAACTGGATTGCAGACTGTGCTTAAATGGCCTGAATATTAAAGGGTGAAGTAAATTCAGCAAACTTTGATTCCTCCTTCAGAAAGTGTTTCCAGCAAATCTAGCCTTACCTGATGAAAGCTTTCATGTTATTATAAATAGAGCGTCCTTCTGCAACAGCTGATACAATGGTGCTGAAATTATCATCTGCCAGAACCATGTCTGATGCTTCCTTTGCCACCTGTAATATTGAAGCAGTGAAGAAGTGTAAATTTCATTCGCAGATCTAATGATCTAAACACAAGGGATGTAGCTCATTATACTACCGAAAATTAATGCAAAGCATATTCCTTCATTTAGCTGAAATGGAAATAATGGTGATTGTTTATTCAAATAAAGTTGGATATATAAATTTCATATCCATATTACGTTGCAAGCTTCTTCTAGAGCTCACTTCACAGATAAAAGCAAGGATTTTTCAATACCATGATGGACCTGGATCAGAAGTCTGCTTGAAAAACCACCGATGGTTCAAGTTTTGAAAACATTGAAAGAACTGCGGGTGGTAGTATTAGCATCACACTGCAGGTAAGTGATTCAAACAACAAAACTATGAGGCCCACAATCATGTGGCCATCCCAGAGGAAAAGTTTCAAGCTTGTCCACAGACTCAATGGACCACATAAATATGTCAAATGCAGAATAACACCAGATACTTCTTTCTAGTTCCTCGTGCACATGCTGATTCATGATTAACAGATTGCAATGCCAAGGCATCTCACCAATAGTGTGCCCACCATCTGATGCAAAACATGGCAAATGTCATGCTAAGCTACTCCAGCTATTGCCCAAAACCAGAAATTCATGGAAGAACGACTGCAGCATTGGAACATTGACATTGGTAAATTACCTCAGTTCCAGTTATACCCATAGAAATTCCAATGTCAGCAAGTTTCAATGCAGGTGCATCATTTACGCCATCTCCAGTCATTGCAACAATCTCACCAGCTTCCTTGAGCATCCTAACAATTTCTTGCTTATGTCTGGGCTCTGCACGAGAAAAAACTTTTCCTCCAGGTTTCATCAAGACCTCCATTTGCTGTCTAGAGGAAAGATTCATAAACTCTTTCCCTGTCAAACTTTTCCCTCTGACGTCCTCACGCTCGGAAAATAATCGAATCTCATGACAGATGGCCTCAGCAGTAGACTTATTATCTCCAGTGATCACCATAACTCTGATGCCAGCATCTCTACAGTCCTCAATTGCCTTGTGAACTTCTTCCCGAGGTGGATCCTGTTTTCTCCAGCATGAAATATAATAAATTCCCAGGATCATTATCCAGCATAAGAGGAGAACGCATGCAATACTAGAGTTCAGAAAATAAACAATGACGTGGAGTAGAGAAGTCAAAAAAGATTAGCTAATTCAACATGCCTGGGCAGCTTCCAGACCTTGAAAAGCAGCCACATGATAGATACATGGGACAAATCACACCCATTGAACAGATGGCCCCCATTCAGCCATTGTTATCTAACCAGAATAGAGGAGAACAATCGTATAGGTTGGTCAGGGCATTCTAACCACCTGAATTAAGTAAGGTGTGTTCCATAGGACTGTGAGACCACATTGCACGAAAAGCAACAGAGTCATACATTTCAATAGGTCAGAGCATCCACATGATGTGACCAAACTAAAAACAACCAGGTATCCTGCATGTACTGGCACATGGCTGCTTGTGGATGACTAGATCTATACTGAAATGGAAAGCTACACACTTACTCGCAGACCAACAATGCCAACAAAAACTAGATCGCTCTCAATTGCAGAGTAATTGGCTGGATCAAGCAACTTCTGGTGGGCAGGATGGTTCTCAGAATAATAGTCTGAGAACTCTCCTAATTCATCTTTAAATGCGAGACCCAAGCACCGCAATCCCTTTGAGCTCATTTCATGGAGTTTCAACAGTAACAATTGTCTGCATGATTCATCAATTGGAGCAACTGATCCATCTGCAAGCTGCACATGTGAACTGCGCTCTACAATGCCTTCAACAGCACCCTGCAAACAAAACATATGACAGGAAAATCCATTAATGGGGCTTGCCAAGATCATAACCATGGCATATAAACTTATTGAAAACAACAAAACACATGAAAGATAAATCCTAAATATGGGGGGAAGGCATGTTCACCAAGATCATAACCATGGCATTCAAACTTAGTGAACTGACTACTAGCATATAGTAATTAAATTCCTGGTGTGAACTGACTACTAACATATAGTATAACTCAGTGTGGTTTTTTCTATTCCTAAATAAAAAGCCGAAAATATTTTTCATAAACTTGAATAAGTTTCTGGTAAACTCCTAGTTAACTAAATTTGCAAGTCATCAATAAATTTAGTCAAAGTCAAGGGCAGACTTACAGAGTTGTAAGGAGTTGTATATAATATATAAAATTAAGTATAATACCAAGCAGCACAAGACAAGTTAAGCATTAATTGAATTCACAGAGATGTTTCTTGTGGTAATTGGTTGGTATGCTCTGTGAATTACAAAGATCTCAACATGAATAGAAATAGCAGAGATGAAGTTCTGACAAGTTTGAACTTTGAAATACCATAGAGTGCATAAGATGGTAACTGAATCAGGAGATGCCTCCAATAATCATAGAGAGTTAAACAGATTCCAAGTAAGTTTTGTGGCAGCAAAGACATTGAGCGTTCACATCAAAAGCAAATGTGATAATTGTTTATTGCAATTAGGTTTTGAATTCGAAAGAAGAAAATGTTAAATAAATGGAGTTTCTCTGGATTTCAATAAATAAATAAATAAATAAAGGATTCACCTTCACAAGGAGACGATTATGCCCAGTAGGCTCCCGGACTATTACACTCATAGATTTACGAATTCGGTCAAACTCCAATGTGGCAATCCTTTTTGATCTTTTTGTCCACCACTCACAACAGCCTTAAAAAAGAAGTAACAGTTAGGAAGAGGAACCAATTCTTCTAACCAGAAGTCCAGTAAAAATTACAGGATAGCATGATTATGCTCACGCAGTTTGACAGTGCTGGGGTCAATTGAATATTCTGCAGCAAGCTGCATCTCTCGAATGCGATTCCTTGCTTTTGTGTCTGGAACCCCCATCTTTTCAACCAAAACCTTTTAGAAAAACAAGGAACACAAATCAATAAAATTGTTAAGAAACAACAGTATGACAAGGGGAAAAAATTGCCAATAGAAGCAGTCCTCTCATCACTTTACTCCCTGACAATAATGGAGAAATAGTTGCAAAGGGAAATTACATATATACATGGTAATGCAGTAAGCCTCAGTGGCCCAAGTGGATCATCGCATGAGCCCATATCCACAGCTTGTGGCCTGTAGCTTGCAAAATGATGGTTAAGAAGAAAGAAGGCACAGATTCAACCAAAGATGGCCCACTTCTCTTAACAACGGAAATCTTTGGCATAGTCTCCACCCATAGTAGGGCTCATATGATGAGTTTCCTAGTAAGTGAACCATGGCCCAGTTTGTGCAAACCAATAACTGACAGTCCAGTGAATATTGTGGGTATGAGAACCATATGGTCACTTTCTTCTTTGGAATTAGCATTTTCCAACTTAAAAATTCATTTTCAAGGATAGATATGAAGCTGACCTTAAGAGCAGCTTCGGTTGGCAAGCCCAATGCTCGGAAGAGGGCTCCATTCGAAAATATCCCTGCATCATTGCATAGTGCACATATCTCTGCCAAGGCTTGCAAATTTGCATCCATATTGTAGTAGGTCCAGTCTACAATTCCTCCTTCATTTGGATTATATGTTGTTCCTTGAACATGGAATACTCGGGAAGCTGTTGTCTTGCCACCCAAAGTCAAAAATTCAGTCACAGACATCTGATTGGTGGTCAGTGTGCCAGTCTTATCTGAGCAAATTACAGTTGTGCAACCTAAGGTCTCCACACTTGGAAGCTTCCTCACAATTACATTCTTTTGTGCCATTCTCCTTGTACCCAAGGCTAAGCAAGTTGTAATTACTGCTGGCAGACCTTCAGGAATAGCAGCCACTGCAAGGGCAACTGCTATCTTGAAATAATAGGTGCACTTTTCAAAAGAAAACCTGAAATTCCTGGGCCATCCATCCACAGCATCCCACGTAAGGAAGTACTTATAATTGATAATCCAGACTAGAAGGCAGACAATCCCAATAACAGTTGTCAACCTCCCACCAAATTCATCCAATTTCCTCTTCAAAGGAGTGTCATTTACTTCCAGAGAAGCTTCATGTATTTGAGTCTGTATCTTCCCTATTTCAGTGTTCATACCAGTGCCGACTACAATGCAGACACAACTGCCATTTGCGACAGTTGTTCCTGAGAATACCATACATTCTTTTGCCTGCAATTCACAGTCATCCATGAAAACAGGGTTTGTACTTTTCAGCACAGGCATGCTCTCTCCGGTCAGTGAGCTCTGCTCCACTCTTAGAGTTGATGTCTTCAAGGATGCTACTCTCATGTCAGCAGGAACTTTATCGCCAACTCTCAATTCAACAATATCCCCGGGAACAAGTTCCCGTGCAGGCAAGCCTGGTTGGTGAATGCCATCTCTAATGACCTTCGCGGATTCACATTGCATCTCCTTGAGGGCTTCTAGGGCTTTCTCAGCATTACTCTCCTGCCAAACTCCAACAATTGCATTGAGCACAAGGATCAAGACAATGACAACTGGTTCCACATACACTCCAAAGCCTGCTTCACATGATTCACTCCCATCCAAGTAAGCAAGAATGAAAGAAATCAATGCTGCAACCAGCAGGATCTTGACAAGCATGTCATCGAACTGTTCCAAGACTAGCCGCCACAAGGGCTTACTGATTTCTTTGACAAGTTCATTCCAACCATACCTCTCCCGACGTTTCTCAACTTCGTGTGAACTCAGTCCTCTGTCCAATTTAACATTGTATTCCTTCAAGCACTGCTCAACAGACCAAGCCCAGGCAGGAAATGGGCTTTCTTCCATTCTAAGAAACACAAAGGGTTCCACTGCAAATTTCTTTCAGACAAGTGAACAAATCATGCTAAATGGTATGTGTATGTACGAATGAACCACCTCAACACATGGCAATCCCTGCATGAGAGTCAAAAAGGAAAACATAAGTTTCAAGAAGCATGAGAGAGAGGGGAGAGTGAGCGAGAGACGTTGAAGAATGCAATGAACAAACATAGGCATATTGTGACAGAGTTGGGGTTGTCAGTAGGTGGTGAGAGAATGCTGCGAGAGAGAGGGAAAGCTGAAAATCTAAAAACTATGAAGTTTTATTTTTCCTTCATGTTCTCTACTTCTCCACAGGAACTCCAATTAAACCCAAAAAGAACCAAGCTTCCATTAATTATTCATTTCTACTTCAAAATAAGAAACCAAATCACAACCGTGAACTCAAAATACATTAACCGCATCGCCGTGCTTCTGGCTAGGAGCCTAGGACTACCCATTCATACTACCAAAATAAACGCCTGCATGCCTGCATCCATATATATAAACCTTTGTTTCACGTCTCATATTCCTGAGCCTACCCAATAGAACAAAACCCAAGAATAAACCTTTCTTATAGTGTTCCTTTTATCTTATACATTCCTTCTTTCAAAGAGTTTTAATTACCACTCAAAAACGATCCAAAAATATCCCTTCTCCATTCCCTTGGTTAGTTACAAAGTCAAAAGGAACCCTCAAACCCCAACCAAGACCCAAACTTTTATCTTCATTTACCTTCTACTTCTTGCTGTGCCCCAAAACCATCGCAAATTTCTGCCAACAGACTACAAGGTGTTTGCATTTGGTTTAAAAAAACTCGAGCGTATACTCTTTCCATTTTCTTTATTTTTCTGCATCTTTCCCGATCAACCCAAACAAAGCATATCACATTCTAAACTCAAATACCCTAAATCACTGATAAAACCAGACACATGTCAGTAAAACCAATCCACGTAATTCAAGGCTTGCGAGATATTAATTAAACTCTTCTCTTCATTTTCTCTCTTTCTTATATGAAAAAAAAAAGTGAAACCAGGTAGAATCACAGCAACTAGCCTTAAATCTAACACCCATTTCACATCAACCAAAACACCCAGCAAAGAAAGCACATTTCTCAAAATAATTAGAACCAAATAAAAAAATTGCAAGAAATCTCACCCACTATTCCCCGCTCCGAAGACCGTCGGTTTCTCCCGCAGAAAAAATCCCATGTTGAATCGATGAAACCCCCCATCGTTAAATCGAGAAAAGAAGCAGGCTGATTCGAGAAAATAAAGTGAAACGCGACAAGGCTAATAAGAAGAGAAACTGAACCTTGTAGGAGAAGATAATGAGCGGATGGCTTGGAACCAAAGCAAAGAAAATTCTCCCCGTACTTTCTCCTGCCTTCTACGACTGATATTGAGACTTGGAATGAGAATCGGAATTTTACTGGAGTAGACGAACGAATTCGTTTTCTTTCAATTTTCCTTTTGCCCTTTCGGAACGGTCGCTCATCTTCTGCCACCTTCCTCGTAGTTTCCCAGCGCCAAACCCCCTTTTAAAGTTGGCGAGGGGGAATTAAAAAGTCATCTCAAATTACGAGAATACCCCTCTCCTGGTGCGTCGCTCTTCTTTACTTTCCCAGGCTAATGCCGGGCCATTCCTGGGATTAAAATTTGATGATTGTGATAACCGATTGGCTACTCCGCCAGTGAGTGGGTGATCTGAACCGTAGATCATGTGCATGTGCCATGCATCATCTAGCGATTTTAATTTTTACGGTGATGGTGAACTGGTGGTTGATATAAAATCAAATGCGTTGGGCGGGTTATGTAGCAAATGCCAACTCACAGGCTGCATACTTACACTCATCTCAGTTATTTCCATGCTATTTTTAGACTCTTAGTCGCTGCCCGATTAACTTTCCATGTTGTTGGCATTTATGCAGCTTCGTATGGTGCCCATCAAGCTTCCCTTTTTTTGTGTAGGTCCGTCGATGGTCGAATGTCTTGCTCGGTAAAAAGCATTTTGTACGGTACAAAACTTTATCTACAGGAGCGGTCTGTTTTCGAGTTATCCCATCAATAGCCGGCTAGGCTTTAATGCATGTGTTGTTTGAATGAATTGAATTACACATGTTCAAGCTTACATAACATTGGTATGTGAATTATTGTCACCTTATTCCACGCGCGACCTAAATGATGAGAATTAGACGCCACAAACAATTTCACCAAGCACGTTGCCAGTTTGGTGTTTAACAGGGCATTAAGAACCATGACACGCTTTTATGAAGCTTTTTTGGCTGATATGGTATTTAATTATCTTAAGAATTCTACCTTTTATCATTATTTATATTTTCAAACATCTTTTATTAATTTTCATATTTTTAAATTGTATTTTGGTTTTTGGATTTGAATCTGTGTCATGCTTTCCTATGAAACGCGCCAAGTGAGAATAGTCACGAACCCGAATGTGGAAGAATTGAGTTGGACTACTTGGATTGAAAGAGGGGTAAGCTGCTGGATATTGACTACTCCCGGAGGTTGAATGGTCATGAGAAAGTTATGTCGTTTTGTGAAAACCGTTGTGTGACGAGTACTAAACCTGGGGTTAGTTGTGCTAGAACCCGTGGACTTTTCTTTTGGCTGGTTAAAAATGTGTTTCTTGTTAGTTAGGTACGTACTCCATTGACACGAGCAAACCGTCCATACTTAAAAATTTGGAACGTCTACGCGTGTGAAACAGGAGACTTAAGTCAGATTGTCGGTAACAAGGGATGAAGATCGGATCCGTTCAAAAAATTTAAAATATAATATATTCCATTAATATGAATATATGACCTAATCTCTTGTGTCATAACGCAGTTGAATTCTCAATGGTTAATTTTCTTTTTACACTTAGTGTACTTAACTATAGAGATTCATTAAATGAAACAATTGCATCAATTAAGTAAATATTATCATAACCTAATAAAGAACCAGAACTAACTAATTTTGAATCATGAAATAAAATTAAAATTTTTATTTCCAAATAAACAAGAATAATCAGATTTATCAATAGTAGAAACAGAAATCAAGTTTTGTCCAAAAGATGGTAATATAAATGTCTTATCAAGATTCAAATAATATCCAGTCTTTAATAGTATTCTAAAATTTTCAATTGCCTCAACTTAAACTGTCTTGTTATCGCTCACATAAATGTATCTTTCATCATCATCTGGCTTATGACAACTTAGGCAACCCTACCTAGACACGTTAACGTGAGTTATTTCAATAGAATCTATCCACCATGAGTGTCTAGGTATTGAAGTTAAATTAATCTAAAAGCAAACCAAATTAAAAAGCATACCCCTTTTAGCATGTCATACATGATAATTGGTATATTGCTTTTTATGTCCTTTAGTTCCATAAAAGAAACAATTATTGTCTTTTGATTTATCCGGTTTCTTTTATTATTTCTTTTGAGGTACCATACATGCAGCTTCCTTATCTGATTTATAATTCATTGAATTGATATTAGTAGTAATATTGGTAGGAATCATAGTTAAACATAAAATAATAAATAAAAAAATAAGCTCACATAAGTCTTAAAATCAAAAAAATTATAATAATAAATTCAAATAAAGGTAAACCCCTATCTCAAGATACCAAGCACTCCATTAATATATTATCTTTGGACAAAATATTAACCCGTAATTAATATCTTGGTATAAAAATCAATCACTGACAATAAGAACATATTTAAAAATAAATCTTTCTTTTGGCAGATTTATTAATCACATGAAAAACTAAATAATCATCACGTATTTATTATCATAGAAGTACAAGCAATTTTATTAAATGTAGACCTTCCTTTAGGCTGGTTAGTATTCACATAAGTTACAAGTGCACAACCTTCTATATTTTAAAATAAATTAATTTCCACAATCAAGGTTACTTTGATGACATGTTGTTTCAATTAACTCATTTCAAAATATATATATAACCATACCAATATTTGAATTTAAAATTACACTTAAGAAAAATTTTTTTAAAAGATTTCCTAAAAAATAATCATATAAACAATAAATCCATAAACCTTAAAAATCACATAATAATAAAGAATCTAAATATTTTATGACTGATCTAGTAGACCAAATCAAGCGTTTAAGGAACAAAATTTAAGCCCTTTAAATCTGTCTACATAAAATATAAAAATACAGTCATATTTTGTAAAATCTGAACTGTCTAATGAATCTAGAACATAAAAAAATGTGAAAATCAATTATAAGATCGTCAAACTTCGATATTAAATGACCCCAAAATTCTTATTTTAATATTGGTCATTTGTTTAAGTAAAATAAAATATTATTTAGGGTTTCAAACCCGTCTTCTTCCCCGATCGACTAGCAGTGGCAGCTGCTGAACTAAAAGACCCATCTGTCATTGCTAGCCCTCTGGCTGCCCCTGTTACTATCACCCGCTGTCGCAAGTCCCTCGCTACCGCCATTGCATTCTTTGCTGCCAACGATGAGCAGCCATGGCTGCCAGAAATAGAAAACCCATCTCCCATCTGTTGTCGCCCATCATACTACAATCCTTGTTAGCTCATCGCTTGCCTTGCCACCAGCATCATCCACTCGCCCACCGCCTAGCAAGCAGCGTGCATCAGCCTAGTCGAGTGGCTTCCATGGCCGTTGGTCCATCTGATCAGCTGGTCTGATCTCGCTAGTCGGAAAGGCGGATTCGGATCGCTAGGCAACGACGTCAGTGGGTTTGGACGACTCTGATTGCTTGAATGACTGATCTGATTTAGGCATGATTGAAATCTGAAATCTGAATCTATAATTTATTTTGGGCTGGAGATGTGAAATCATGGTAAGTTGGTATGATTTGGGTTTTCAATTTCTGAATTAATTTGGGCATAAGTCTCATCGGGGAAGAAAAAAAAAACTACGGTTTATGATTTTACTATAACCAGTTATTGAACAGACGATTATAAAATCTAAAAATTCATGGCATCCTAACTCTGAAATTTGGAGATAAGATATTTGGGATTTTAAAATCTAATTTCTTTAATCAATTTTCATTAATTAAATAGTTGTCATAAAATCTTATTTCCTATAAGCTTAATGATTCAACATGAAAATGCATTGATATCACTTGTTAGGATAATTTCTTTTGTGAAAACTATCACACAAATCTCAGGATCATTAATATTGTATCATTAAGAATTAATAAACACATAAGTAGAAGCATACCTGAATTCATAATGGTTGATTACTGTTTAGAGCTATGTGGTTAGCTTTATAGACCAACATGTATTCCCCTAAGAGAACCTTTGACTTTTCTCTAGGCTTTCTCTCTAATGATGGAATGCTAAAAAGTATGAAAATAACACACACATGTGACCAAGGACCATGACCACTATATATAGATAACTTATACGTATTTACACATTATCTTTTGGTATTTTTATTTCAGTCCATTATAAAAATAGAAATTACCTTAAGTCTCTATACTTTAAAGGCCCACACCCTATCAGATACTTTAAAGCCCAAATTATCAAAACCTTAATAGATTACTTTAAATAGGCTCAACCTTATATGACAATCCACAACACATAATTATTCACATATAAGCTTTATGTTAGATTTATGATCCAACATGGTTCTCTTTTGATCTCATTTATTTGTTTATATTCGGTCTATCCAGTCAGCATGTTTACATGTATTTTGGTTTGTAACAATAGAATTTCGTAATCAATTCAACAGTAGATTTGAATTTTACATGGTGCCCGCATAAAAGGTTCTTCTAATTAATTCATAGCCTATCGTTTACCCAGGAACGTAATGGCCACACCAAGGTGTTTTGCCAAATGGGCAGAGAAATTATCCAATCGTATTCACCCAGCTCCACCTTCCAATACTAGTGGATATTTGGTTATTTACCCATGGGTATGGTACCTGCGAACCAATTCGATTTTAAGAAGGATAGATTTCCTTTAAATTATCTAGGTTTGAGTAAACTTGTTCAACCCATATCCAAAATTTGAGTAAGTTTGATTCTAAGTTACCAGGTAAGCTCGATTCCAATGTTTGGAGGCTTAAAATTGACTTGACCTGCTTATATATTAAATAAAAAATGTATTTAAACTAATTTTGTATCTAAGTCTTCATCTCTAGTAATTTATCTATCAAACATATTTGAAACGTTCAACTGAAAGCTTTTTATTTTATAGACTATTTACAGTTTTAAATAGTATAAAATATGTATTTTTTCTAATTTGTTTTAAAACATGTATTTATTTATTTATTCTAATATGCTGTTTTTAATTATTCACTTTTTAAGATGCTAGAATCAAACTTGAAATTAACTAATTTTGAATTGAAACCAAATCGACCCAACCTTAAAACAAATAGGTTAGCATTGACCTGAACCGACTTAAAAAAACATAAGGTAAGATTTTTAGAAATAAAGGGTAGGGTTGGCCTCAACCTGGCATGAACCGACCCTAGTTGCATTCCTAAATTATTACCATGCCAAGAGAAAGCAAAGCAAACACTCGGTTGAGCGGTTAAGCCTCCTTGAATTGACACAACACAGCAACTAGTCATGCAAAGAAGTCTTGCGGTTCTTAAACTCGAGAGGTTTGGTCGACGGGAATACCGTTCTCTCATCGCTTTCAAGTTTCACCGGGCGCTGTGGTCCATCCTTGTCTTGCTTGGGGAGGAACAAAAGATTCCCAAAGTAGCGGCTGCCATTTTAAATTTCAAGGAACAGCTCCTACCCTCCAACTTGCGTGATTAGTGGGCCACACCATACCACTTCACAGTTAAACTAAGCTAAGGAGTGGGAAAGAAGTAGGTCACGCCATCTATGCCAATTACCAACTCATCCCATTTCTAACTGAATAAGGTATATGGGAAGAGGTCGACTACATAAGAGTGTGTTTGGATGAGTAGATGAGTATACACGATTACACACCCTATTGCATCCTCCAACCAAACAAGGTATTAACAAATACCACATATTTCAATGATTGTCTTTATTTTTAATGATTTTTATACCTTTTCAATCATTTATTATTATATATTTTTTATTTTTTAATTATTCATCTATATTCTTCTAATCATCTTTCTACCTTTTCTAATATACACCTTAATATACATTGCTCGTTATTTTGTATTATTCCCAGAACAACCTCTATTACACTTTACACCCCAATACATACCCTAATACACTCTATACAAGCACACTCTAAATATAGTAGTGATGAGATCAGTAATATAGGTTTTTTAATAAAATTTTAATAAAATAATAAAAATATAGATGATAATAGAAAATAAAATTATTATATAATTAAAGTATCATATTAATTAAAAAAAGAGTATTGAAGAGAATATATTATTAATTAACTCTACTTCGTAATGCATCCAAGGTTTAAACATAGAGCCTGAGTGTAAGACTTGGTTTGGCCCGATTTCACATTTAAGTATTTACGAAGAAGCCATGCTGCAAAAGTACATTGCGGAGAAGTAGTATTTTATAGCTTCCACCTCCACGCAGAAAATAGACTTCACAGTGAGAAGAAAGTGTTTTGTATATAAAGCTAAACGACATTTAAAATTTTTGAAAACGGGCGGCTATAAAAGTGCTTTGACCCCCTTAAAACGCTCGGCCAAATGCAACCTAAGACCGGCTGGATTGAGCGTTTGGAAGTTCCCCTCCCCAATCAAGTGCCAAGCACGTCTGTCCACCGACAGTTTGGCGATTCGGTGGGCCACCTGGTGGACGGTCTGCATGTCAAAATCAGAGCGATTGGAAAAAGCTCTTGACTTTCTTTCTTTGCTGCTGTGTTTTTCTGTAGCTGAATGTGGACCGTCGCTCTAAAACCTGGAGCTCGACACCCCGGTCAAATTGCAGCGCTTTTATTTCGGGCCCACATGGGTAACCGCACCAATTACTGTTTGTCACGTGTGTGAAGTGGTGGGTGGATTCTTCATGCCTGTGGCAGAGCGCGCTGGAGTCCTCTCAAGGTGCGACTTAGCGTTTGCTGGCTCACATAAAGGCGCCAGCTTACACAGGTGGATGAGGTAGTTGATGACTTCACGCTTCACCCAGGCTCCTGCTCCCTTCTCTGGGATGGCAAAATTCTTCCACCTTTTTTTTATTATTCAATATCTTCTAAAGTATATACAAGTAAACTTCTATCTAATTTCAAATTGTGAATAATAATTTTAAAATTTATTTTAAAAGGGTTATGATCGGTTGGAAACATCTTTCACTGCAATTATGGTGAAAATTTTGGTTTATGCTTATACGGTAAATTGGAAACATTTCAAACTTGCGTTATGCTATGATTTTTTTAAATACACTAAATCGACGAATTCGGTTGAATCGCATCCTTGAGTTAGACCTCTTTAGCAATATTTGTTTGAATGGAAACACAAGAAGATAAAATCTTCTTTTCTTATAGTTATTTGAGAGCGTGATTATTTATCTCGGTGGATGTTACATTTTCACAATCCAATTTGTCTTAAAAAGGGCTATCTATCTTCATCCATTACTTTCTTTTATCTTATATTTTATTCGATACCGTATTTATCTATGCCTAACTATTTTTACATTATTAATTCTTGTGATTCCACATTAGCAACCATCTTTGTATTATATTCCCATGATAATACATAATGCTTATGACTGTGATCAAAATGAAATTTTAAGTTTTTTTTTTTCAATATGACATAAACTACTATATAGTTTGATTTTTCAATTGTTATCTATTGTATTTGTAAAAAACATCAATTTTATATATTTTTATTCGCGTTATGAATAACATTATTTGTTTTTGTTATTGACATCATTTTTTTCTTTTTTTTTCCCATTTTCAGCCAACTAATTAGGCCTTTCTCTTTTCATCTTTTTTTTTCTCCCTTTTATTTTCCTTTTCTTGCCTTCTCTTCTCTCTCCCTCTCTTTTTTTTTCCCGGTTTATTAAGTATTGCAATCCCGCAGCTTCAAATGCGATCAATAAACAAAGCTCAATTTGACTGCAGGCCAGTCTGTGAACTGTGATTAGCTGTCCCTCATAATACCTACCCCTTGCTGGAATTAGTGCTTGCAGCCCTTATATGCATTTAAATCACCGATCTCATTTATCATTGAGCATTTGCGCGTTTTATCCAATCTACAAAGATGGGTTTTCAAGGGTTCGAACTAGACAAAACCTTCCAACAAAATAATATCAGATCATCATACGTGCTTAACTTCTTTTGAAAAAGGTGTGGCATGTGTGACTGAAATTTCCAACCACGCGTCCCAATAGCATGCTTTTGGGCACGCCAACCCAAAGTTTCGGTTACAGCTAAGCAGGAATTTGATTCCCTAAAGACTAGACTAGTTAGCCATGAAACAATCTACTCCAGGAATCTTGCCACTGGAAAACGCACGTCCTACTCTAAGAACACCGGCAAATTGCAAGCCAGCGCACTCCTTGATCGCGCGAGTCTTGCTTTCCCGTTTCTTGTCTCACGTGCCTCCAGCGACTTTCCTCGCGTGGGCGGCTGGGGCTAGCTGACTGGCTGCAGTGCCAAGAAACATGGTAGAGAGTAGAGGCTATCCTTCACTCCTCTATTCTTTTTTTTGCAATGTCTGTCTAACACCTACTCTACTCTTACTGTCTGCAGAGCCAAATAGTCTTATACTAACGATGGTTTCATATAAATTTAGGGTTTGTTTTGATCGAGTACACTAGAAATTTATAAGAAAGTGTAAAAGATAGTTTATTACTAATATATATATATATATATATATATATATATACTGCAAGAATTTATTTTTAGCAAAAAAGTTGGTGTGTTAAAACTTTTTGCAAAGAAGCCAAGAACTTTTTTGGGAACGAAATACTTAATATTGTTGCTAAAACAAAAGATTCTTGTAGTGATGCTCCCTCTGCCGTGCATCCAAACGGACCCTAAGGTTCTCTTTAGGGCATTGACAAGAATTTCAGAACACTCATTTCGCAAAGAAAATGTAAAATTATTATTATTATTTTATAATATTGTCCATAATCCTTGCTAGTCATCACGCTTTTGTAAATGATAATTTTCAACGACTTCCATTATTGGTACCTTTCAAAGGATGACATTGTCCCTAGATAATCCGCTATCCTTATCTAAAAAACTTAATTATTTTTTGTTAATTTATTTACATGACACATCACCTTTTTTCCGATACTCTTTCTTATTCCCATTTATTTATGGGTCTATCCAACCAGGTAACTTGCGTGTTTTTCTTATTCCTTTCTTCTCTGCGTTGGTTGCGTTAAAGGGTATTTTTAAAACGCCTACTTTTGTTTGGTCTATTTTGAATTAGCTTCAATCATGGTTATGTGACTTGCTTTATGGGTGAATTCATTTGTTCATGTCCGCTAGCGTGTGGAATCTGACACGCACATCATTCACTTACAAGTTAAAACACGTCGACACTGGCTGAGTAATGGGGAAATCGTGAGCGTGACACCATTTAGCCGTCGCCGTAGTTACCAAAAACACATTTTTAACAAAAATCAGGGCAATTTGGCCGTGCACAAGAGCCTCTTCATCCGTTCCAAATGGTCACTGCTGGACTCACTTTGAGAGAGACGAGCCAACCAAAGCGACCTCACGATGCAGGTGGAAAAAGAAAAAAACCAAACAAGCGGATAAAGCAAGGAAGAAAACGACTGAATTGCCTAAATATCACTCCATAGTCAATTGGTTTGGTATTCCATAAAATACCCCAAATCCAAGGTCAACATTACAAAGAGGGGGGAAATGAATAAATAAATAAAAAGAGAAAATTGGGAAGACGGAACAAAGTCTTTGTCTGAACATCCAATCCTTCAGTGCCATCTGGGACAGTCGATTGTGCTGGTTCTGCATAAAACAATCCAAACCTTTGATCCAGCAGGCTAAATCGTCTCTACCCTCGAAAAAAAAGCAATGATATAGGCGGGACATGGCAAAGACACGTATCAGTGGACCCTCCCGGACACTTTGGACGTTTTAACTTTATTGTATTATGACAGTGACGCACGTGGGACACAAAGGGCCAGGCATCCCTGTCAGTGTCCCTGTCAGTTTTAGTTATCGCGCACGTCAGTTTTTCTCCCCACGAAGCTTCGCAGAAGCTTCGGATCACAGCTTCTTTTGCGTCATTCTTCGGATTTGTACTTGACCCTGGGGGCTTTTTAGATACTGATGCACAGTCGGCCCATCACTTGTGAATAAAGGTGCCCCTCTTTCACTGATCCACACCGTTGGAACGATTGCCCCCCTAAGAAAAACCATGGCCCAAATTTTTTTTAGATTGGATGGTTAGATCGACTTCTGGAATTTGTAAAATCCAACGCCGATCATACATGGGTGGCCAAATTCGGACTGTTTAAACGGCTTCGAAACGGGGAATCGATTTACAGCATCCAAAAGGCCCCATTTTGGGTGGACAGTGCTTATATACAATGCAGTTTAATGTCCTAACTACAAAGAAATGATGGGAATGGGAAAG
Organism: Pouteria campechiana; assembly: GCA_036873735.1. Lineage (NCBI taxonomy): Eukaryota > Viridiplantae > Streptophyta > Magnoliopsida > Ericales > Sapotaceae > Pouteria > Pouteria campechiana. The sequence continues at coordinate 3,639 of JAYJMB010021128.1, read as the reverse complement.
CAAGTGGGTCTCCCAACTTGAAAAGCGGAAGTGTAACGTTTGATAATTTGTGATTATCTTCTCGGCGCAATGTCTAGGTGGGCTACATCTCTCTTGGGTCAATAATTTCGATCCTCTCGATTGCCGCGCAGCCATTCATTTAAAGTGGAAGAATCGCGACGACACCTTCTCTTTTCTTTTCTTTCATTTCCTCCATTAATTGCTGTCGAGATGGGCCCTGTTTTGCTTTCCCTCTAAAGCAACGGGATATCTTATCACCCAACACCAAGCAATGGAGTAAGTAACCCGTGATAAGCAAACAAATAGCTAGATTCGCCTGAAGGGTCATCTTCATTCCAGTTGACATACAAATGTGCCAGCATCAGCAACAGGATAGCATTTCTTTTCGCTAGAAAGCTTCTTTGGGCATGCTTGCCCTGGCGGTGAAAATCACATAAGCTAACTAAAAAGCTTCATTTTGGAGCTTTCGCCAAGCCATACATTTCTAGCCTTTGGCGATGGGGTGAAGCGTCTTTAAAACACCTGCTAAACATTCATAAAAAATGAAACAGTAATTTTGAGGGCTTGAAAGTGCTTTTACACTATCTAAACGCAAGACCGATTAGGCCCTTAGATGTGTGGTTGCCTCCAGGTATCTGCATCAACTCTTCGAATATATTGGCATGGCTTGAAACACGCTGTTTGCATAGAGATCTTTATGGTAGTATCATCACAAGGGAATTTTCAAATCGGTCCTCAATGTTTAATGTTTGCCCCTTTTTTCTGCTGGAGCTAAATTTGTGATATATTTACCCCATACAAATTCCCGCATGCGTAGGTGAGGTTGAGATGAAAATTCCTAATCTCCTAAATTCCTAATTGTTCCTCCCCTCTTCTTTTTTGTCTTCCATTTTTTCCTAATGAACGACTCTTTTTTTCATTCCTCGGCAGACGACCCCCATTCATCTACCACTCTTCCCTGTAGACACCTCTCGTTCCTCCTCCCTTCTTCCTGCCGATCAATTGCAAACAACAAATCTACAACTAATAAAGGTGTTGCATTTCTAAGTAAGAATGATTAGATTTAATGGGGGCAATTTGGGTAATTTAGAATCGGGTTGAGGCCAACCCTAACCCAAGGTTTAAAACCTCAACCCTAACCATAATTTTAAATTCTCAACCCTAACCCAAATTTAGTAGGTCAAGTTTGGGTTAATTTTAGATTATGTAGGTAAGTAAAAAGTGACTAATCAATTTCATGCTCATATGATTGGTTTCCTTGATGTGTAAACTGTCTAATGTGCCTTAATATGTAAATTCAAGGGGTGCAACTTGGGTCATTTAGGTTTAGATTGAAGTGTGATTAAATATTTATAACTCAATAGTCACTTCATTTAGAAAGATAAAGAAAGAAAGAGATGAAAATCTGAAAGATAGATGACTACATATGATAGTACTTGTATTACTAAACATCTTTGGTTTGGGGCCTTTAAAACACTTGAAAACCTTAGCATAGAAGGTTAAATATTTGTAACTGGTTTTGACTTAGCTTTTAACAAAGACATGGGGCTGAGAATGAAACTAAAAAGATAAGATTAACTAAAAGAAAATACACGTGTCCTAAGAATAGAGATATAGATCATGAGAATGATATTAAATTATTATGTCATTTGTGTTTTACAAAAGAAATTATAAGAAGAAGAAATAATATATGAGGAGCAAAAAATTTATAGTTTTTAGTTTTGTAACCAATAATATGCAATTCGGGCAAGTTTTGGATTAGGTTGTCATCAACCCAATCTCAACCCAAAATAGAATTGGGGTTCTAGTTAACCAAAATTCAAAACTAGCAAACCCAAATCCTTAAAAATATCAGGTCAGGCTGGGCTGGTTCAGGTCAACACAACCTAAGTTGCACACCTAGTTAGATTTTGAAACACCATATGTGATTTTCTACGTTTATTATTATTAAAAATTGCTAGTGAAACTAAATTCTAAAACTAAAATTACTTATCAGATTGATAAATTGCTCTAATGTGCAAGATTTATGTAACTCAATTGTGGTTTAACTATTGATTTGAACAATAAGGCTGAGACAATTGCACAACAGGAAGAGTAACAATCGACAATCTGTCAAATAGACAAATAATTGCAAAATTTCATTTCAAATTTCATTTGTTTATGTTCTGAGATGTTATGAGATTATTTTGATATATTTCATTTATAATGCGGTAATTACTTTAACCAGTATCGATTGTTTTGAATCCTTTTTCTGTTGCTAATATAAAGTACATCCATATTTTATTATCTTTACATTTCATTCATGCTCTATTTTTTCACGTGTGTCAAAACATGTATATTATTCCATTTTTCTATATTTGAGACTAATGACTAGCTACATAAAATTATGTATCCACCATGGCAATACATTTTAATGGGACAGATCAACACGGGCAATGACTTACATTGAAGACTATAGTCAGAATCTAATAATTAAAGAAGAACTGACAATATTCAGAGACCTAATGGATAAGATTCAAAGCATCTGTAATATTCCTAAGGGATAATATTAGATTGCAGTATAAGAGAGAGAATTTGCTGGTTTATGTGACCATTATGAAGATCTCGAGGATGATATTAATTTAATAGACATGCTAAAGAAATGCAAAAAAATATGGGATATAAGAAGAAAGGGAAAAGAAAGAAGTAAATGACTGATATTAATGTATATGTATCTGTCGTCATTGTAACAAGAAAAGGGATTGCTAGGAATCAAAACTTGGCATATGTCGAGGAGGATGAGTCAACATGTGTGGGATATACCAAGGATGAGCTGTTAGATTATGAAATAGATGATGATATGGAGGGACATGATAATTTAGAGTTGCTATAATTGATTCATTCAAAGTCGATGACGTGATCATCCAATATGAGCCAGTGTACTCATCCGAGGATTCAGATGACAAAGGAAGAGACATATATGTTGATGAGTAGATAATGATGTCAAATCTAAAGTTAGAGGTAAGGTTGGAGTATAAAGACTCTATAGCTTGTAAAAAGGCTATAAGAGGATATGTAATTAAAATTTGCTTCAATATAACAATCCTAAAAAATGATAAGGAGAGGGTAATTAGAAGATGTAATACACCAAATTGTGGATGGAGATGCTATGCTCCAGTGCACAGGATGGAGTCAGATTTAGTATGCGATCAATTATGGCTAACCACTATTATATGAGTAACTATGCTTTAGGCGAGAAGACCATAACTCAATAATGGATTGCAAATAAGGTGAAAGAGAAATTGTGATATAGTGAAAATTATAGCGCTAGACAATTGATGAATGAGATCATGCTAGATACTAGGATATGCATTAGCTATAAAAAGGTTTGTAAAGGTAAATATTTGGTATTAGGTGAAGTATTGGGTCAGTCGAGGAGTCTTTTAGGAGGGTTCCTTCCTTCCATGCCACCATGAAGAAAACCAACCCAGGTGGCATTTTGGAATATGGATTATTTCTTTATACAACATTTCAGTAATTATTCATGTCTATAAGAGCATGTGCGGAGGGATATTACTGAGGTTGTGTTTGAACGCCGCGGAGGGCGATCTCGAGAAGTCAGATCAGGCATAGTAAATAATGAGGAAGAAACGAAATGCG
>JAYJMB010021117.1:0-41473 GCA_036873735.1 Pouteria campechiana | reverse complement strand
ATAAAACAATTGCATAAGAATAACAAATATCTAAGTATAAAAACGTATCTTATGAGTGAATGAAATCCACTCATCACCTTCAAACCCTAAATCTTGGTTGCTGCAAATGGCAAGAACAAGGGGAGTAAGAGTATCAGCGGCATCCACATCTACTGATTCTAGAGGAAGAAGGGAAAGAGAAGATCTAGAGGAAATAATTTCATGAAAGAGGGCAAGGCTTGGAGGAGACAACTTGTTTGAGGACATTTTCAATATTGATGAGTCTGCTTATGTGCGATATCTAAGAAAGTATGAGAATAAGAAAGTGGTGAAAGGGAGGGTTTTTTATTTTACTATGCTTGGAGAAGGGAATTTGAACTTGGAAGTGTGCAATTGGATTCACTTCCAGGGATAAGAGAACTTTTTGAGCTACAAAGATGCATGTTACCCTATTCTGGTAAAAGCCCTTATATGTAATTTTAACTTTGAAACACAAAAGTCGTGGATAGGAGATAAAGAGATTGATATGTCTCCTGAAGAAATTAGAGAAACTCTAAATCTGCCAGAAGTTGAAGACCAGAGATTTGGGTGGCTGTTCACTAGGGGAAAACTATTTTCTGAATTAGCTAGGGTGGAAATAAATGAAAAAGAGAACTATTTGCATGCAAGTCATCTAGACTTGAACCTCAAGCTCGCCCATATTATGATAATCAATAACATACACCCAAAGATTGGATTAAAAGATCAGATCTTAGAAAAGGATGCTAAAATCCTTTGGGCATTGAAGAATGGAAAGAAGATAGATTTAGATCAATTGGCTTCACCAAGACTATGGATGGATTTTAGAGAAACCAAGAAAGGCTAATCAAGTCAAGCAAGTAAGAGGAGAAGAGGAAGATAGAAGAAAAGTAGTTGCTAGGGGAGAAGAAGAAGTTATCCCCTTTGTTAGAGAACAAGAAGAATGTTTAAGAGCAGAAGAAAGAGGATAGGAAGAACAAACTAGAGAAAATGAAGTAATGAGAGAAGAATGTTCAACAACAGCAGTGGCAGAGCAGACTACACCATCCTTCACCAGACCCATTCCAACCAAAATTCCTCAAATCATTTTTTCTCCAATCAGACCTACTCATTCTATCCCTCTGAGCCTTGAGGCCAGGCTCACTAACCTAGAAACCTCGTTCTTATCCCTCAACCATAGGATGGACAAAATTAAGGAATCATTGCATCTAACACACTGATCTCCTTGGTTGAATCAATTAGAGCCCAACCTCAACCAGCCCAATCCTCCACTTCATCTTCTTCTATCCATCACCATAAAACTCCTTCACCAATTAGATCTACTCACTCCTCTCCTTTTCATTCCTCTTTCCATTCTCTACCTGCTCCTCACTCTCCTCATCCTACCTCTTCACCTCTTCCAATTCCATGTCTAGCCATCATTCCATATCAATCTCCACAACTTCCTGTTGATCAGCCAATTCTTCAAAGTTTTTCTTCATCCACTTCATTTGACTCTTCCACCTCATCTAGTTTTGAATTCTCCTCCTTGGAATTAGATATTCCTCTATCTAGATTGCTTTATCTGTTATCTAGAAAGCACTCTCATCCTCCACAACCATCCTCATAACCAACTCTTGCAATTCTCCCTCCTCCCTCTAGTCAATCCTCTCCTCTAGTACAACCTACTATGCAATCTATATCTTTCACTTTACTTAAATCTCCTCTAGCAAATCCTCTTCATCCTCCTAAGTCAATTCATCCTTCTCAACTTCCAACCAAACATTTCTTCATTCTTAAATCTTTTATCTTACCCATTTCTATAGCCCCCACTTGAACTCCCTTAAGCCAACCTTCCACACTCCCACAGTCTACACCTACAGCACCTAAGAAACCTGCTAGATGCTTTAACATGATTGCCCAAGAAGTTATTGCTAGAAATTAGGTAAATCAAGCCATATCCTTCACCTTGAAATCCTAAAAAAATCCCTTCGCAATTCAATTCCTACCTTTTTCGTACTTTGAAGATTCTGAATTTTTTGCTAGGATTATCATGTTAAAGGATCCTCCTCACACACCCAAAAATTATAAGCCCAAACCTCTTCCATACCTTGATGATTACCATATCTTTATATTTGGGAGACTTCAACCATCCTACCTCATCTAAATCAATTCCACAGCCTTCCCCACAACCTAAATCCAAATCCATCTTCATTAAATTAGGTCCACCTCAACCCACATATCTCACTATCATAGACACATCTGATTCTAATTTCTTCTACCTTATAGAAGATGTGTTCTAGAACATAGGAATATGCACTTACATGCCTATTTGTCAGACCTACCACTTCCTTTCCTAAAATTTGCTAATCCAGACTATAGGGAAAGACTTAGGATTATTGTTCCTCCTATTATTCCATCCACCTCTCTAAGTTCCTCTGTTATCCTATCCTCCACTCTAACTCCTCAACCTCCAACTATACCTAAGCCAGCCTCTTCATCCAAACTTCCTCCTTCCAAACCTAAGCTTACTTCCATACCTAAACCTCCTCCTTGCAAATCTAAACCCAAGTCTTCCCAAAAACCTCTTCCACCCATCATCCTAACCTATGAAGAATACACTACAAGAATGAACACCAACAAATCTGAGCAATTCAAGACAAAGAACCTATTTATTTTCCATAATTTCTTGATCCCAAAATAAGAGCTAGAATCCAAATCATTCCAGTTATAATCTATGGCTTTGCACTCTCCAAGGAACCCCCATCTGCCATTTCTCTTCAGTCCACCTCTGCCTTCTCTATATTATTAGCCATGGTCACTTTTGAATATCAGCCATGGTCACTTTTGAAACACCATCTCAGGCATCATTCAAAAGACCAAAGCTTGTCTCCAAGAAACCCAAACCTACCCAATAGCTGCTGTACATTTCAAATTTTCCTCTCCATGTACTAATTTCTTTTGTTTTGTATGTAACAGTATTGTCATCTGTACTTCTATTTGTATCCATTGATGTTTGTGGTCGTACATTGTATACTTCATTCTTTCATCAATGAAATACTTTTTCTTAATGTCCATCTCATTGTGCAATTCTTCCATATTTACTATCTATCATTTATTTTTCTCACTTTTGCCTTTTTGACTATGACAAAAAATGGGGAGAAATAGTGAATTAGTAGACTTAAAATAGTACATTTATTTAGGAGGAGTTATTACAAAATCTTTAGAGATGCACTTAGTAAAGGGGAGCTATGCGTTTTCAGTAGAATATTTTTAATTCCCATTTTGTGTTATACATGATTTATCTTTTGAAAGGTAATTTACTCAAATATTTGGTAGATTTTTGATCCAAACCTCTTTTACTTGGCTTTATTTTGATGATGAATGTGATTAACCAGCTTAGTTTTGATGATGAGCAAAATCATGTGAGTGAATGGTTAAGATACTTATAGTTATGTTCCCACATCTGCAGTGATTCATTTATAAATCATATTTAGAGAAGTAACTTCAGAAGAGTGGACAGTATATTCAAGATCATATCAAACATAAGATCCACAACAATCTATTTATGAAGGAAGAAAATATAGATGCTCAGAACAGAATGACCCTAATCTTAGAAGAGAATTTTAGACATATAGGGATACACCTGAAATGATGAGGATTAAACTCAAGATACAAAGAAGTTCAGTGTGTTTGAGGAATGAAGATTGTAGACACATGATCTATGTTTGGAAAAACTTTAAAAAATGTTTCAAACATGTTATCCAAGCTTCCAAGGCAAAACTATAGTTGAAGGATATGTCTGGCATCAAATAGGAGCTTTAAAGTTACTTCAGACGTGGTGAAGCACGCTATTGAACTATATAAGGAGAGATGCCAAGGTTCGGATGTAAGATATGCTTTGGAACATGCTTTAGTAGAACTACATGCTAGTTTAGATGTTACAAAGCCAAGTTCAAATGTTATGAAGCCAAGCCTAGACTTGTTGAAGTAGGAAGCCATGACCCTCAAAGTCTAACATCATTTCAGACATGCTGAAGTTATTACCTCAGATGTGCTGAAATAAGTCTAAAATGCGTCTCCAAAGTTTGAAGCTTCAAAAGTCTGAAAGTGACTTAGTCTTAGAACTTCAGATGTTATGAAGGCAAGCTTTAGAAGTTTTGAAATTTTATTTTAGACGTTGTGAAGCAAATTTTTGAAGAAGCTAAAGTTCAAGTTCACTCGGCTAAGTAATTCATGCTGCTTCAAATGGTCCAAAGAACTTACTTTAGATGTATTGAAACATTTAAAATGAAGCCAATTTATGTCTGTCGCAAGGAGCACAAGTTGCATAACTTTAGACATTATGAAATTATTGCTTCAGATGGTCCAAAGCTACAACAACAACTGACAAGCGTAAATTTTTGACAAAGCGCTATTTGCCATTCAAGATGTGCTAAGTATTCACTTCAGACGGTATGAAGTTAAGAGAATGTTTCAATGGTCAGAATTTTGAATGTTCCCTTGCATTCAATGCTTACCATCAACCTCAACGGGTAGATTTTGAATGCCAGTATATAAGGAGTTAACAAGGGGAAGATCCGAGGTTAGCAAGTTAAGAAAGACAAGTGAGATAGAGCATTTACTCTCATTTAAGTTTTCTTCCATGATTTCAACTCCAATGCACTAATTGTAGATCTGCATTGAAGGCCTAACCATCAGTAACTTTTTGGAGTTTGATATCATTAGCTTTAATTGATTTATTCATTTATTGATTCTGCACTTAATCTCTGTACATTTAGCCTAAGCAAGAGTCACATACCTGTACCAATTTTTCTTTCTGGTAGTTTGCAATAACAAGTAGAGCAACTTGTTGTTTATGTAAGTTCATTGGTAAGCTTGGAAACTAATCTTTGTATAAGTTTGTTGGTGAGCTAAGAAACTAAAGGTTGTAAGAATTTGTTAGTAAGTTTAAAAAAACAAACCATTCTTAGTGAAACCTGAGTGCAATAAGGAAAGATGACTTAGAGAGTGGAGTAGGTACAGGGTTGGGTCGAACTACTATAAAAATACCTATATATGTGTGCTGTGTGATCTGTTTCATATATTTTCAACACTTTATTTTAATTTGGTCAGAAATTTTTGAAACCTCAATTCAGCCTCCCACTTAAGCTACTACCTAAATGGGGCCAACAATATCAACATGTCAAATATTAAGTCCCTATGGAAAAAAAATCTAGTAAATGGTCTACTGTAATGCCCCATTATCCGAGTATTACTATATGGTAGTATTATAAGGAAATCTAAACTATGTCTTCCCTATAATGTCTATCATTAACCTATATAATCGATCATCTTGTATAATTATAAATATTAAAATTATCATAAACTAAATATCATACACCCATAGCTGCCCAAAATTGACAGTCGCATTGTGATGGAGGTAGTCAAATAGATTTCATGCTTATCCTATATCATGATATGTCAGCCAAACATAATTTATACACATTTATATATAGCACACACCAAATTTAAAATTTTTAATTTATATATACATTCAAAATATCAAAAAGAAATGTTTCATATTGGTGGATGCTCAATGGTAATGACTCATTGCCTATCCCGATCTTGAGCCCCAACCTAATGTTGGGCTCTGTCTTCAGGCTTGTCAACTAAAAACCAAAATTTAAATAGGGTAATTTTGAATGACTTAATAAGCATGTATAAGATTAAATATTAATTAAATAATAAATATTATAATCATCAAATATGTACGTGCATAAACAAGTTTATGATATACAATGTTTAGAATTAATACAAAGATAAACCTTTACTGTTCTCAAATTAGCATCATATCCAATCATCTCAAATAAGTCACATATACTAGGCCATCAATGCCTCCATGCCATCTTAGCGTATTCATATCTAGCCATACAACCGCCATGCCATTCGGGCATATCATATCTAGCCATATAGGTCCTCATGCCATTCCGGCGTATCATATCTGGCCATCCAGGCTATCATGCCAAGTAGGTGTATCACATCTTGCCATTCAGGCTACTATGCCAACTAGGCATATCACATCCGGCCATTCAAGCCACTATGCCAATCAAGCATATCAATACATCACCATTCCATTCCGAAAATTATATTTCACAAAGACTAAACACTTACATGCCCTTTTTCAATTTTTAACACATCTTTTTCATGCCTTGAAACCTTTAAAAATTGACCCAATTCATTAAGGGAAGACCTCATTGAACCCCTCAAACAATTACACCCATTGAGATCAAAATAAAATAACAATTTTTTTCACAAAGTTATTGTTCCCGTGCCAAAATCCCCTGTCCACATTGCTTCCATAAATTCTCATTGGCACTGCAGCATTGAAAGTTGAGACACTGGAATCCAGCTCTGTGGCCCCAAAATTCCCTGTCCATGCCTCCTATGCCTGTGTTCACACTGCCGTGATGCTAAAATCTGTTGCCCACTTTGTGCCCCAATTTTCTTCCTTGGTTGTTTCCCCTTTTCAATCCCTCTTTTCCCACACTAATGGTCATGCTAACCTCTCTTTTTAAGCCTAACTTTACTTCATTTATATGTTATATGTACCAAATTCCTCATTCATTACACATGTTAACCATACATGATTTTCATGTACTTTTAGTCAATCTATACTCATGATTTTGAATGGATTACCACATGTATTATGCTACTAAACATATAGATTTGCAATTAGTACTATCTTAATAACTTCATGTGTACTTTATATGCACTCTATATTCCTTACATTAATGGTGCTACAAAACCATATGCCAACTATGATAACTATTAGTAAAATTGCATGGTTTTGATAATAAACAAAACTTAATTAAAGATTATGTATTGATCGTTATTGCCAAAGCATTTAGTATGCAGAATCAAGTTGTAGGCCTCACGGACAAATGAACACAAAGAAGATATTCTGAGGTGTCAATCTATCCTATTGAAAAGACAAATAGCTTGGACAAGTGCAGAAGCATAAGATGAAGTACCGCTATAGTCGAAGCTCAAATGTAAAGGAATCAACTATCACCATTCGTTTGTCAAAGTGAAGAGTATCTTTGATGAATGCAAAGCAACGTGCATACAATAGATGTTGTTTGTTATAAGTGAGCCATAGTCGAACAGCTCATAAAGCCAATGATCATCTATTAAAAATAGATAAAGATGGAGCAATGAAGTTTGTCTATTCATCTACTAGCTACTACAGACAATCCAACAGACAAAAGATAATTTTTCTATGCCTCAATAATTTGTCTATTACTTACAACAGATAATCCAACAGACGAAGCACTGAAGAGAATTCGTCTACACTCCTATAGTCCATCTATTACTTACAATAGACAATCCAACAGATGAAGTGCTAAAGATATAATTCATCTATGCTCCTACAACCCATCCGTTACTCACAATAGATAATCCAACAAACAAAGTGCTAGAACTATGATTCCTCTATGCCTCCATGATTCATTTATTATGTGCAATAAACAAACCAAGAGACAAAGTGCTGGAAAGATAATTCATCTGCTCTAATTGGATTTGTCTGCTACTTACCATTGATAGAATGGAAGACGAAGGGACTTTATTTGATGAATAACTGGACAGATACTTTATCTGTCATTAGTGAAGATGAGTAATAGACAAACTAAATCGTTGGTCTTCATCCATCATTAATGACGCCCTTTTTATATTGATGAAAGAATCGGCCATTATAGCAACTCTTTGACTGATGCTTATTAAGAATTAGGAAATCATCTCCTCTAAGGTCAGTGCTGCAGACATTCCAGTAGATGAGGATTAAGCAATAATTAAAGAATTCAAATGTGTTAATTAGCACGGTCTTCTGTCATTAGTGGAGTTCAACTACCACCAATAGCTGAAATTCAAAGTAGTTATAAATGCAATATTGTTTGATTAAGAAGAAGTATCAAAGAAAAATATTCAATACCATTTTGAGAGCATTTACTGAACTAAACTAAAACCTTTTGCATCTTTCAAGAGTTGTGAGCCTTGCATTTAAACCTTCCTCAACTTTCTTTGAAGGCTCCCAACCACCTTTTGGGAAGATTATTTACTTCTGCATTTAATCTTCAGAAATCTTCTCTTGTGCTTATTAAGAAGTATTTATGCTTTAACTTATGATATTTATTATAATTCCCTTGAGCTTGTGTTGAGACTAGACTCAAGAAGAGCTGTAATTGTCTGAGTGTAGACAAGAGTTATTTATGCCCCCTAGAGCTAGAATCTAGAAGCGTGCTAGAAGCATTGTGATTAGCCCCCTAGAGCTGGAATCTAAAAGATTGTTGGGAGCATTACGTTTATGCCTCCTAAACTTGGAATCTAGAAGAGTGCTGGGAACATTATAGTTACGCCTCCTAGAGCTAGAATCTAAAAGATCATGGGGTATACTAATTGTATTTTTGCTATTGAGATAGTGGAACCCAAGATACTAAGGGGAGAGTGCTCTTAGAAGAGTAGAGTAGAGTGTTTACTCAAACCACTATAAAAATCCATATGTCTTATTTATTTGTGCATTGATTGAGTGATTGATTTGATTGCAAGAGCGATATTTGATCTTAAAGGGTTTAGAAAATTTTGAGGTACCCAATTCACCCCTCTCCTCTTGAATATTTGCCTAAGCTTTGGACCAACAAGTGGTTATTAGAGCCAACTACATAAATACTTGTAGTGATCTAATAGTAAACCCATCATCCTCTTTACAGATATTTACCAAAGGGCAATCGTCTACCCAACCACCCCTATTTGATGGAACCAACTTCGCTTATTAGAAGTTGAGGATAAGGTAATTCATTATAGCCAATGATATGGAGTCTTGGAAGGCCATTAAAATCGGAATCACTCTTCCCACTATGAAGTAGATGCATGAACTAAAGATGAGGTCACCTCGGTTCAAAATAATGCAAAGGCTTTGAACTCTTTATTCTATGGACAATCTTTATTTGAGTTGGATAGAGTATCCTCTTGCATTACTGCAAAAGATATTTGGGATAAATTAGTGTCTATATATGAAGGATCCTCACAATCAAAGGAACTAGAAGGAATATGTTGACATGAGAACTAGAAACTTTAAGATGAAATAAGGGAAGAGCATATCAGAAATGTATGCTTATTTTTCAAAAATTACTAATGCTTTAAAGGTTTGGAAAAAGAAGTTACAAATTCTAAATAGGTAATAAAAATACTAAGGTCACTACCAGAATCCTGGAACTAGAAGATCACAATGATAAAAGATGTAAAGGATCTAAACACTCTTTTAGTGGACGACCTCATCGGCTCATTGATGTCACATGAGTTGATCAAAAGTAAGAGAGAGGAGCCAACAAAGCAAAAGAAAAATATTGCTCTCAAGGTGACCAAGAAAAGCAGTAGTAATCCTGCATCACAATCTGAAAATGATATGGCCATGTTAGTCAGAAACTTCAGAACGTTCGCAAAAAGCAGCAGAGGTAGCACCTCAAGGAGACAACCTAAATAACAGAAGAGAATGGCTGAAAGAAAGAAAGATGTCCCCATATGCTATAGATGTCGAGGGATCAGACACCTACCTCCTAAGTGTTCCAATGAAGAAAAAGTAAATGTGAATGAGAAAGAGAAAAGACAAGAAAAGAAACACTTTAAGAAATCATCAAGGAACCAAGTTAGAGGAATGTATGTAAATGATAAAGACTCATCAAGGATAAGCTTAAGTGAGAAAGATGATAATGAAGTTAGACACCTTGCAAGAATATGTTGTATGACCCACATGGAGAATGAATCAATAGAGCAAATCTTGATTAGAGAGTAATGCAGAATAGAGCTAGAGACGAAAGGAAACTATTACTACTATTATAGTTCTGACTCTTCAAGCTCGAATAACACTTGTGTCAAATACAAAAAGTTTGATGAGTTACAACAATTATATAACTCTATTTTTAGTGAGTTTGAATTGCTTAGTCAGAAATTTACTCAAAAGAAAAGACACTTTGATGCAACTGTCAAAGTAAATTCCATTTTGGCAGAAGAAATCTATCTCTATAAAAAGAGGTTGAAAATCTGAAGAAAGAGATAGAAATACTGAACAATATGTTTAAGTAAATTCTCGGGAGAATCTGTCGCCAAGTTCATGAGAATGACTGGTCAAACTAGTAAAAGGGACTTGGTTGTGAATAATTAGATGACGAAAATATACAAAAATTTGCTAGATGGTCCAAGGAAGTGAACCTCACAAAAGAAAGAAAAAATTGTTCAAATATTAGAATGTTCATAGGTTGTCCTTAGGTAAAGAAACTAATGGAATATGGTGCACTAAGTAGAATTCAAAATACTTGCTATTTTTACAATAAAATTGGGCAGAAAGAGTATGATTGCTATCCCAAAAAGATGTAAGCAAAAGGTACGAAGATGAGATGAAAACCTAAGGATTATGCACAATCTTATAGCACACACAATTCCACTAACACCATTGAACCCAATACTTTACGAAAGAGGTAAGAAGAAAATTTGCTTTGAATGCAAGTAAGGTTGAAAGCTACATCTGGTAATACCTAGTTCATGGATAGCGACTGCTCAAGACATATGACCGATAACAAGAAGTTGTTCAAAGAATCTAAGCCAATAAATGGAGGAATAGTTGTATTCGACAACAATGACAAAGGCCTCATCAAAAAAATAGGTAAAATTTATAGTTTATTCAATACATGCATAGAGAATGTATTATATGGAGAAGGACTCGAGCATAATTTGCTAAGTATCAGTCAATTATGTGACAACGGTCATAAAGTTGTGTTTGAACCATCTGCATGTAATGTATTCAGTATAGACAATGATCTCTTGTTTAGTAGAAAAAGGTATGGAAATATCTATCTAGTATAACTAGATGATATTGTTAGAAAATGCTTAATTATAGTCAAAGATGATCCATAGGTATGGCATAAAAGGATGGGATACATCAACATGTCAAATATAAGATCTTTGTGTAAAAAAGATCTCGTGATTAGTTTACCTAAACTAAATTATGACAATCAAATATGTAAATCCTGTCAATTGTTAAAATAGACCAAAGTATCTTTTCAACCTAAAAGTGAGGTATCTATATCAAGACCTTTGAAATTATTATATATGGTTCTCTTTGAACAATCAGATGTTATCACCCTTAGAGGAAAAAGGTATATATATATATATGTAATCGTGGATGACTACTCTAGATTCACATGGGTGATTCTCTTGAATAGCAAAGACAAAGAATTTTTGATGTTTTATATATTTTCAAAGCTAGTTCAAAATTAGAAACAAATGTCAAGTATGTCTATCTATAGTGGTCATGGTGGTGAATTTGAAAGTAGAAAATTTATTGACTTGTGTGATAAAAAAAGAATTTACCATAGTTTTTCATCCCCTTGAGCTCCTAAACAACATAAAGTTGTGAGAAATGGCAAAGACCATGTCAAATGAGAGTAAATTATCCAAAAGATTCTGGGGAGAAACAGTAAGTATAGCTTGCCATATACTGAATAGGGTTACCATAAGAGCAATCTTAAAGAAAACCCTATATGAGCTTTAAAAAGGAAGGAAACCCAATATCTCATATTTTAATTCCTTTGGATGCTCATGCTATATGCTGAATAATGGGAAGGATAATCTTAGAAAGTTTGATAAAAAAAGCAATGAAGTTATCTTCCCCTGTTACTCTTCTAACAGTAGTGCATTTAGAGTATATATTAAGAAAACATAAGTTGTAGAAGAGTCTACACATGTTAAATTTGATGAAGAAATGTAACCTAGAGAAAGAAGTATGATAGTAATGCATATGAAGCTGCAACTAATATGAAGAAGCTCAAACTGAAAGATAAAGAAGATGCCACAAAATGTGAAGATATAAAAATCTTAGATAATGAAGAGTAGGTAAGTACAGGTAATGTTCCCTATCAACCTCCTCCTAATTTGAGATTTATTAGTGCCCATCCTAGAAAACAAATTATAGGTGATGTCTACGATGGTGTCAAAAAAAGAAGGTCTATGCCAAATATTTATGGTCATTATGCTTTCATTTCTATAATTGAGCCAACTTACATTGATCAAGCCCTAAATGATGAAAACTGGATCATTGCAATGCAAAAAGAGCTTAAACAGTTTGAAAGGAATAAAGTATGGGAATTGGTTCCAAAATCAAAGAACATTGATGTAATTGGAACTAAATGAGTATTCAGAAATAAATTGGATGAAAGTGGATTGAATGTAAGAAACAAGGCATGACTAGTTGCTAAGGGGTATTCCCAAGAAGAAGGAATTGACTTTAAAGAATGATATGCCCCTATAACTAGATTTAAAGCCATCAGAATGCTACTTACTTTTTCATCCTATAAGAATTTCAAATTATTTCAGATGGATGTAAATGGATATTTAAGTAAGGAAGTGTATATAGAGCAACCAGCTGGTTTCAAAAATAATGGTCAACCCAATTATGTCTATAAGCTCCCCAAAGTACTATTTGGTTTGAGATAAACTCCAAGAGCATGGTATGAAAGGTTGAGCAAATTATTAGGTGGTCATCTATTCAAGAAAGGAAAAGTTGATACTATCTTATTTATAAAAAATATTGGCATGAATATCTTGATTGTTCAAATTTATACGGACGATGTTATATTTAGAGCTACTAATGAGAATCTCTGTCAAGATTTCTCAAAGATCATGCAGGTTGAATTTGAAATGAGTATGATTAGAGAATTGAACTACTTCCTTAGATTGCAAATCAAGCAAAGAGATGATGGAAACTACATTTGCCAATCCAAATATACTAGAGAAATGCTGAAGAAGTTCAAAATGGAAAAAATTAAAGTAGGTAGCACTCCAATGAACACATCAACAAGGTTAGATAAGGATGAACATGGTAAACTTGTAGATCAAAAACAATATCAAAGTATGATTGGATCTCTTTTTTACCTTACTGCATCCTGACCAGATATTCTCTTTAGTGTATGCTTATGTGCTAGATTTCAGTCCAGTCTTAGAGTGTCTTATCTTATTATGGTTGAACGAATTTTTAAATATTTGGTTGACACACAAAATCTAGGACTCTATTATTCCAAGGGAAACTGGTTTTGAACTAATTGAATATTCAGATGCTGACTTTGGGGAATACAAAGTTGATAGAAGAAGCACTAGTGAAAACTATCAATTCCTAGGAAATAGTCTAGTATTATGGTTCTCAAGAAAACAAACTAGTGTTGTTCTCTCTACAGGTAGAAGCCGAATATATAGCAGCGGTAAGCTATTGTGCTCAATTGCTGTGGCTGAAACAACAACTTTTAGATTATGGACTGAGCTATAAAAATATACACATCAAACATAACGACACTAGTGCCATATGCTTGACAAAGAACCTTGTCTGACATTCAAGAACCAAGCATATAAAAATAGGCACCATTTAATTAAAGATCATGTAGAAAAATATGATATATGACTAGAATATGTTCTTACAAAGGCTCAACTTACTAATATCTTTACTTAGCCACTGCCTCTAGAAATTTTCTACAATATTAGAGGAGAATTAGGCAATACTAATGTGATCACCCGAGAATAACATATTTAATGTTTCTATGCCTGAGGTTGCAATGTTTTTAATATGCTTTCATGAAATTAGACCCCCACATTAAGTTTATTTTAGCCGATGACTAGCAATCCTTCTTTACACTACAACGATGAAGCAACTTAGTGAAGGGCATTTAGGAAGAAAATATAGAAAGAAGACCAAGGAGTGGTGGAAATTGAAGCACCAAAAATTGTTTCTTCACTTCTCTTGGTGAGACTATATTACTTCTGTTCATGATAATGTTCCTATTCATCTATCCCGTCAGAAGCATTTTTCTTCAAGATGTGGCTCTCAAGAATATAATTTATATCTTAGCCACTTTGTCCCTAGATCTAACTTCATCATCAATTGTGGCTCTTGAAGAGAGGGGAAAGGAGGCTCCAAGCACCTCATTAATCATCACTTTCCCCTTTTTTGTTCCTTAAAACTTTGTATCGCTCACTATGATAAAAAATTCTCTACCCCTTCTCCTCTTGTCCGCGGTCTCACATACAACTTCTCCTACACTTAAAATGTAGTATGAGTTATTTTTATATGTGTTTGGAGCTTTGTTAGTACTGAAATGAAATGAAATAGGTTCATTATTTTCAAGCTACTTCTATCTATGTGTGTATTCTGCAAGTGCAACATTTCTTTTTGAATATGACAAAAGGGGGAGAAAGTCTCTACAAATTATCTCAAAGGGGAACACAAAAATGTATAATCTTGAAATAATCTGGAGGAGAATATATATAAAATTAGTCAAGGGAAATAACAGAAAATGGAAACTTAAGGCATGATTAAACTTTGTAAAATATTTTCATCAGGTTACATACATTTAGGGAGAGAATATATTTTATGAGATGATTTTTAATCAAGTTTTGTCATCATTAAAAAGGGGGGAATGTTTGTATAAATGCATAGTTTCGATGATAAACAAAACTTGATTAAAGATTATGTACTAATGGTTATTGCCAAAGCATTTAGCATACAAAATCAAGTTGCAGGCCTCATAAATAAATGAAAAAAAAAGATATTCCAAGGCGTCAATCTATTTAACTAAAAAGACAAATAGCTTGGATAAGTGTAGAAGCATAAGATGAAGTACCACTATAGTTGAAGCTCAAAAGAAAAGTAATAAACCATCACCATTAGTTTATCAAAGTGAAGAGTATCTCTGATAAATGCAAATCAACATACATACAATAGACTTCGTCTATCATAAGTGAGCCATAGTTGAATAACTCACCAAGCCAATGACCATTTGTTAAAAATAGACAAAGACAAAGCAATGAAGTTCGTCTGTTTGTCTACTACCTGCTATAGACAATCCAGTATACAAAGGATAATTCGTCTGCACCTCAATAATTCGTATGTAACTTATAATAGATAATCTAATAGATGAAGTGCTGAAGGAAATTCGTCAGTGCTCCTACATTTTGTCTGTTACTTACAACAAATAATCTTACAGATGAAGTGCTGAAGAGATAATTCATCTGCGCTACTATAACCTGTCTATTACTTACGACAGACAATCCAACAGATGAGGTGCTGGAATGATGGTTCGTGTATGCCTCCACGATTGGTCTATTATGTGCAATAAACAAAGTGCAATAAACAAACCAACAGATGAAGTATTGGAAAGATAATTCATCTGCGCTAACTAGATTTCTTTACTACTTACCATGAACAGAATGGAAGACGAAGGGACTTTATCTAATGAACAACTGGATAAATACTTTTCTATCATAAGTGAAGATAAGCAATGGACAAACTGAATCATTGGTCTTCGTCCATTATTAATGATGCCCTTTCCATATTGATGATAGAATTAGCCATTGTAGTAACTCTTCAACCGATACTTATTAAGAATCAAGAAATCATCTCCTACAAGGTTACTGCTGCATGCATTCTAGCAGACAAGGATTAAGTAGAAGTCGGAGAATTCAAATTTTTAATCAAAATGGTTTTTTATCATTACATAGTTCACCTAGAACCAATAGCTAGAATTTAAAGCAGTTATAAATGTGACATCATTGAATCAAGAATAAATATCGAAGACGAATATTCGATACCCTCTTGAGAGCATTTACTGAAATGAGCTAAAATCTTTTGCATCTTTCAAAAGTTGTGAGCCTTGCATTCAAACCTTCCTCAAATTTTTTTTTGAAGGCTCCCAACAACCTTTCGAGAAGATCATTTACTTTTGCATCTAATTTTCAAAAATCTTCCCCTGTGTTTATTGAGAAATATTTGTGCTTTAACTTTTGATATTTATTATAACTCCTTTGAGCTAGTGGTTGAGATTGGATTCAAGAAGAGCTATGATTATCTGAGTTTAGACAAGAGCTATTTATGCCCCCTAGAGCTGGAATCTAGAAGAGTGTTGGGAGCACTATGATTATGCTCCTGAGAGTCAAAATTTAGAAGAGTGTTGGGAGCACTGTGATCATGCCCCCTAGAGCTGGAATTCAGAAGAGTGCTGGGAGCACTATAGTTACACCTCCTAGAGCTAGTATCTAAAAGAGTGAAGGATGCACTAATTGTATTTTTGCTATTGGAGATAGTGAAACCCAAGATACTAAGAGCAGCGTACTATTGGAAGATTGGAGTAGAGTGTTTACTCAAACCATAATAAAAATTCCTGTCTTATTTATTTATACATTGATTGAGTGATTCATTTAATTGCTAGAGGGATGTTTGATCTTAAAGGGTTTTAACAAAATTTTAAGTACCCAATTCACCCCTTTCCTTTTAGATATTTGCCTAATCTTTGAGACCAACAACAACCACATAACATGGTAAGTACCCCATAACATGGTAAGTCTAATGAAAAATAAAATTCAATGCTTAATATGCACACTCATACCAAATCAATATAAATACATAAGGAAACATAACTGAATGAACCTGCTTACCTTGATATTGGTAACCACTCTCTTCTACGCCTAAAGTTTGGCAACTGCAAGTCTAACTTAGCAATTGAAATTCCTATGCACACAACACATGATTCATTAGTGATTTCATTTAGTTAGGCTCTACAAAACATCTTTAAGTTTAACCCTTGCTTAACTTCTTCAATTAATCCCTTCTAGGGTTTACTCAATTACCCTATTTAAATCCCAGTTAAGGGACCATTAATGGTTCCATAACAAAGGTTAATAGCACTACATCCTTCTTAATGTCATTTCATAGAACATATGACCTAGAACTTTCATATTTAATATTTCTAGCCACACACAGTATGAGGTTTCTTTCCTAATTGACAATAAGCATGTTTCAACATGAATTCTATCCAAATTAACAATTACAACATTCAAATCGTAGCTAAATATATAATTTTCCCAAATTTCTAACCCAACACAACCTTACTTCTTTATGATTCTTACTGTATAATTCATAATTCTACAAATCAACATAATAGAATTTATAAATTCATAAAGAAACACTCTTTACTTACTAGATTCTTTCGTCACTTGCAACAAAATCTAGTTGGGTTCATTATCCCAGATTTTTCTTCTTTTTCCCATGACTCAAATTGACTAAACTAAGCATTTTCCTCATGTCAGATTGGTGGAGAATGCTTTGCCATCAATTTTCCTAACTCAACCTATCGAACTCCACTGTAGAATTAAACTTCTAGAGAGGCTGGAGCATTGGGAGGTTTTGGAGGCTACAAATGGGGCTGGAATGGGATGATGGAGCATTTTATCTTGCTACACTTGTGGTGCTCTAGCAATGTATGATAACACATGCACATGCACCCCTTTTTCTACCACTTTTGCAGCTTTTCTAATGTACTTCTATCCAATAGACCATAAAACACATATCATTAGTCATGCTCTTCATGACTTTATTAGTTTATTTAGCTTTTCTTCTCATTTTCAATGAATAAGCATGCACCATTCATTTTTAACTAAAGAAATAAATTTACTTGTACCTCAAACTTGCAGGGCATCACATTTCACCCCCCTTATAAGAAGTTTCAACCTTGAAACTTAGATGAATATGGAAGAGTATTTTGTTTGCATCATGTCTTCAAGTTCCCATGTTGCTTCCCCTTCTGTATGATGGCTCCATTGTACCTTTACAAGACGGATTACTTTATTTCGTAATTGTTTTGCTTTACTATCCAAAATTCAAATCAATTACTATATATATTGCAAGGTTTCATTCATTTGAATTTCTTTTGGCGGTAATTCATGAGAAGGATCTGGTTCATAAATTTCTTAAAGACGACATATGAAATATATCATGAATTCCACTTAATGAGGGTGGCAATGCAATACAATAATCTACTTTGCCAATCCGTTTCAGAATTTCATAAGGTTCAATATATCTCGAGCTTAACTTTCCTTTGGTGCCAAATCATAATACACCCTTCATTGGAAACACTTTTAAGAAATCTTGTCCCCTACTTGAAATTCTAAGTCACGCCTTCGTATATCTGCATAACTCTTTTGACGTGGTTGTAAATTTAAATATTTTCCTTTATTTGGACCACCTTCTCTACTGTAAGGCATGCTCGCCTACCTTGCTCCAATACAATGGAGATTTGTACTTACGCTCATAAAGTACTTTAAAAGGAGCCATCTGAATGCTAGAATGGTAACTGTTGTTATACACAAACTCAATCAGAGTTAGATACTAGCTCCAAGCCTTGCCCCACTCAAGGAACATGCCCTAAACATGTCTTCTAACTATTAGTTCACCCTTTAGTTTGCCCATCAGTTTGAGGATGATAAGTACTGCTGAAATGAAGATGTGTTCCCATAGTTTTATGCAATGCTTTCCAAAATTTAAATGTAAACATTGATCCTCAATCTAAAATAATAACTTTGGGCGTACTATGTAATCACACAATTTCTTTTTGATAAAGTCATGCATATTTTTTAGCAGTAAAAGTAGTTTTAATGGGAATAAAATGGGCTAACTTTGTCAGTCTATCTATAATCACCCTAATACTATCAAATCCCACTATAGTTTTTGGTAAACCTGTGATGAAATCCTCCACTTGCATTTAGGAATTTTAATAGTCTACAATAAACCCCAAGTCTTTGGTGCTCTACTTTTACTCTCTAATAAATATATCAAACACTTAGCCACATACTTGGCTATGTCAATTTTCATTCCAGTCCACCAATACTAAGATTTCAAGTCATGATACATCTTGGTGCTACCGGGATGAATGGTATAAGGTGAATAATGTGTTTCTTTTAATATTTTTTGTATCATAGTAGTTCCCTTAGGAAGCACTATTCAATTTTGATATCTTAGAATACCATCTGTACCCAGTAGAAAATTAAGTAGTTCATTCCTTTTGGCCTTATCCTGTAATTTCTAGAATTCCTCCTCTATATCCTCTTCTTGGGTCGCCCAGATTTCATCTAACAAAGTTGGATGAATACTTAACTAATACATTTGAGTTACTATTCCTTTCATCCCTAGATGCAGGTCTAAGTGTCTCAATTCTTCAAATAGTTCTTTCTTTTGAGTAAGCATGCATGCCATACTACTCTCTGATTTTCTACTCAAAGTGTCAGCTATTACATTCTCCTTTCCTGGGTGATAATGAATATTCAAATCATAATCCTCATGTAATTCCAACCACCGTCTCTGCCTCATATTTAGTTCCTTTTCGGTAAAAATGTATTTTAGCTTTTTATGATTAGTATGCATATCACATTTTTCCCCATAGAGATAATATCTCTATATTTTCAAGACAAAGACTACTGCTGCTAACTCTAGATTATAAGTTGGATAATTTTGCTCACAAGGTCTCAACTGTTGGGATGCATATGCAATCATATTTCTATTCTACATCAGTACTCAACCTAATCCTTTCTTCGATGCATCACTGTGGATCACAAATCTGCCCCTTCCAGATGGTACAGTAAGAATTGGTGCTTCTACTAATCGCCTCTTTAACTCTTGAAATGTTTCTTCACACTAATCACTCTAGTCGAATTGAATTCCTTTACAAGTCAATTGAGTTAGGGGCATTGCAATTGTGGAAAATCCTTCAACAAGCCTTCTACAATATCTAGTTAACCTAAGAAAACTCTTGACTTCTGTCATTGTAGTTGGTTTAGGCCAATTGACTACAACTTTTATCTTACAGGGGTCAACTAAGATCATTGCCTTCTACTACATGCCCCAAGAAGGTGATACTGTTCATCCAAAAATCACATTTATTTAATTGAGCATATAATTTCTGTTCTTTCAACCTCTATAGTGTCATTCTCAAATAAGACTCATGCTCCTCTATACTTTTAGAATAGATTAAAATATCATCAATGAGCACAATAATGAAGTGATCCAAATAAGGTTTAAAGAATATTCATTAAGTCCATGAAAACTGTAGGAGCATTTGTCATCTCAAATGGCATTACTAAAAATTCATAATGCCCATATCGAGTTCTAAAGGTAGTCTTATGCACATCTTCCAGTTTAACTCTAATTTGATGGTATCCTCATCGCAAGTCAATCTTCGAGAAAATTATGGCTCCTTGCAACTAATCCAACAGATCATCAATATGGGGCAATAGATACTTATTTTTGATAGCTACCTTATTTAATTCTTTATAATTAATATACACAATCACAGGCTCCCATCATTTTTCTTTACAAATAAAACTGGCGCACCCCACGGTAACACACTAGGATGTAAAAATCCTTTATCTAGTAACTCCTACAATTGCACTTTTAATTCTGCCAATTCTGCCGACGCCATTCTGTATGGAGCTTTAAATATTAGTTCTACTCCTAGTTAGAGATCAATACTAAACTCCACTTCTCTTTCTGGGGTCAATCTAGATAATTCCCCTGAAAATACATTTGGAAAGTCTCATACTACAGGTATCTCTTCTAATGATCAATGCTCAGAATGAGCATCTGTGGTGGATACCAAATAGGCTTCACCCCCTTCCATACTAGGTTGAGGGCTCTCATAACGATATCATTTTAGGGACTTCACCTTTAAGCAAATTTCTAAAGATGATTTCCATTTCATTAGGAGCTTTTAGGATTACCTGTTTAGTTTTATAATCAATTTTGGCCATACCTGATTAGCCAATCCATACCCAATGTAATATCTAAACCTTCTATATTCAACAAAATCAAGTCAGAATAAAACTACCTACTCTCAATTACTATAGGAATGTCATAACATGCCTTAGAAGCTATGCTAACTACTTTCAATGGAGTAGACACTTCTATCACATAATGCATAGGAGATTTAAATAATCTCACCCACTACACAAATGCAACAGACACAAATGATTGAGATGCACCCAGATCAAATAATACATATGTCAATCAATCACAGATGAAAAGATTACTCATGGCCACATGGTCCCTAGCTTGAGCTTCTTGGGCATTAGTAACCTGAACTACTATAATCATTTGAGGCCTCTGCTCCCCCTATTGATGTCCCAAAGCTATATTTAGCCCATAGCCTCTATGCCTCGTCTGGAATCTGCCACATGTGGGATGTGGTGGTGCTTGAGATGCTACACTCACTCCTCCCCTATAAGAAAGGATAATCTCTCTACATATGACTGGGTTCACCACATTGAAAACAAGTGAATGGTCTCCTTGGTACTGATTCTCGTGTCGGTTAAGATGGTAAACTTGGTTCTCTTATCTACCTTGGGACTGATCTGGTTTGCCATCTGCCCATCCTTCTAGAAAAAAGTGGACACTCAAATCTTAAATGTCTTAACTATTTACAATTAAAGCAATCCTTTTCAGAAGGTGCACTACTCCCCTATTCAATTTGGAACCCTTTTCTGCACCCCTATTCATTATCTCTGGTGCGCTTTCGTTCGTAACTTAGTTTGTTCTTCTTCCTCTCTTTCTAATATTCAAGCATACTCTAAAATATCTTCATATTTGGTTAATATTAATAAAGCTACTTCCTTCTGCATAGTTAGTCTCAACCCTTCTTGAAATTTTTGGGCTGTCTCCATCGAATCAACCTGTGCCCATGGTTCAAACCTTGCCAACGAGCTAAACTGTTCATCATACTCTTCCATAGTCCTATTACCTTGTATCAAGGTCATGAATTATATGGCCACCTAGCCTTATTTTGGTTGGCACATACCGGTAGGATATTCTTTCTTTAAACTCTGCTCAGGACAAGCCCGCTCCATTCCTCACGGACAGTCATACTCTTCGTATTCCACCAATGTTCAGCATCACCTTCTAGCTGGTAGATAGCATAAAGAACTTTATATTCTTCCTAGCATCGCATATACTTGGATACTTTCTCCATCATGGAGACCATTCATCTACCATTCTGTAGTCCTTTTGTCTTTTAAACATTGGAGTTTCATATTATGAAAAGCTTTCATGTTCAACTCAATTGATGGTTGTACATGGGATGGTTGTACCAAGTCAATTGCCTACCCACTCATAAGAGCTAGTCTCACACTTGGCTCAACCACTTGAGTAGGATCCTTTGCTAGCCCTCTTTGTGTCCATAATAATTCCTAAAGAGTTTGTGTTATCATTACCATAAAATGCCTCAATTTTGACACTACTTTCGGCATCGATGGGACAATCCCACTAATACCTGGCATATTTGGCTTGTTTGTTTCCATAATAGCTAGGCCTCTTTCCTCTGGCTCATTGACCACTTCATTATCTAAATCATTTGATATTGGTCTAGAGACGTTACCTTGCTCGGGTTGCTCCTCCACCCTTGGGGCTTCTGGTTGGAACTCTCTAATAATAATGCCCATAACTCAAGTACAAGCAGGCTGCCTTTGAGGCTCGTCTCCCATCATAGGGGTTTTTCCTTTATCCACTCTTTTTCTTGGTGCAATACTACATAGTTTACCATTTCAAATAACTATAAATAATTATAAGATCAAGTCAACACATCAAATTAGGGTTTATAATACTATTAACTAGACTAACAATTCCCCCATACTTCTATAGTGTAATTAATTCATACTAAGCATGTCATGTATTTTCTAATCTGACTACCCTTAACCACCACAATTCTGTGACTTCTCTTAACCATCGTCTTGGTATTAAGCACTCACTTTTGCTCTGATATGAATCTATAATGCCCCACTATCTAGGTATTACTATAGGGTAGTATTACTTGAAAGTTTGGACAAGTCTCCCCTGTACTGTCCATTGTTAACCTGTACAATCTATTATCCTGTATAATCATGCATATCAAAATTATCATAAACTAAACATCATACACCCACAATTGCCTAAAATCAACAGTCGCATTGTGATGGAGGTAGTCAGATAGATTTCATGCTTATCTTATATCATGACAGGTCAACTAAACTTAATTTATACACATTTATATATAATTCACACACAAAATTTAAAACTTACAATTTATTTACACATTACAAAATATCAAAAAGAAACGTTTCATATTAGTGGATGCTTAACGGTTATGACTCATTTCCTATCCCAATCTTGTGCCCCAACCCTAGGTTAGGCTCCGTCTTCAGGCCTGCCAACTAAAAACTAAAATTTAAACAAGATGAGTCCAAGTAAATTAGTAAGCAGGTATAATTTAAGTATTAATTAAACAACAAGTATTACAATCATTAGATATGTACATGAATTAACAAGTTTAAGATATACAATGTCTAGAATTAATACAAAAATGAACCTTTACTGTTCTCAAATTAGCATCATATCTAATCATCTCAGGTAAGTCACATATACTAAGCCATCCAAGCCTCTAAGCCATCTTAGCGTATTCATATCTGGACATACAACCCCCATGTCATTCGGGCATATCACATCTGGCCATGCAAGTCCTCATGCTATTTTGGCATATCATATATGGCCATCCAAGCTACAACGCCAACTAGGCGTATCACATCTGGCCATTTAGGCCACTATGCCAACCAGGCATATCGCATCCTGCCATTTAGGCTGCTACACCAACCAGGCGTATCACATCCAGCCATTCAGACCACAACGCCATCCAGGTGTATCATATCTGGCCATTCAGACTACGTCAATCAGGCATATTAATACATCACCATGCCATTCTGGAAATTATATTTCACAAAGACCAAACACTTACATGCCCTTTTTTGATTTTTAACACATCATTTTCATGCCTTTAAACCTTTAAACCTTTAAAAATTGACCCAATTCATTAAGAGAAGACCTCATTGAATCCCTCAAACAATTATACCCATTAAGATCAAAATAAAATAATAATAATAATTTCCACAAAGTTACTGTTACGACACAAAAATCCCTATCCATGTTGCTTCCGCAAGTTCTCATTTTGGCACCATGGCACTGGAATTTGGCCCTGTGGTGCCAAAATTCTCTGTCCTTGCCGCCTATGCCTTTATCCACACTGGAGCCGCGGTGCCAAAATTTGCAGCCCACTTTGTGCCCCAATTTTGGTTGTTTACCCTATTCAATCCCTCTTTTCCTACACTAATGGTCATGCTAACCTCTCTTTTTAAGCCTAACTTTACTTCATTTATATGTACCCAATTCCTCATCATTCCACATGTCAACCATACATGATTTTCCTGTGCTTTTAGTCAATCTATACTCATGATTTTGAATGGATTAACATGTATTATGCCACTAAACATATAGGTTTGCAATTACTACTATCTTAATAACTTCATGTGTACTTTATATGCACTCTATATTCCCAACACTAATGGTGCTATAAAACTGTATGCCAACCATGACAACCACATAACATGGTAAGTACCCCATAACATGGTAAGTCTAATGAAAACTAGAATTCAATGTTCAATATGCACATTCATGCCAAATCAATGTAGATATGTAAGGAAACATAACTGAATGAACTTGCGTACCTTGATATTGATAACCACTCTCTTCTATGCCTTAAGTTTAACAATTGCAAGTCCAACTCAGCAATTAAAATTCCTATGCATACAACACATGGTTTATTAGCAATTTCATTTAGTTAGGCTCTACAAAACATCTTTAAGGTTAACCCTAGCTCAACTTCTTCAATTAATCCCTTTTAGGGTTTTCTCAATTACCCTTGTTAAATCCCAATTAAGGGACCATTAACGATTCCATAAGGTTAATAGTACTACATCCTTCTTAATGTCACTTCATCGAACATATGACCTACAACTTTCAGATTTTATATATCTATCCTCACACAGTATGGGGTTTCTTTCATTGTTGACATATAAGCATGTTTCAACATAAATTCTATCCAAATTAACAATCACAACATTCAAATAGTGGCTAAATATATAATTGCCCCAACACAACCTTATTTCTCTATGATTCTTGCTATATAATTTATAATTCTGCAAATCAACATAAAAGAATTTACACATTCATAAAGAAACACTCTTACCTACTAAATTCTTCCATCACTTGCAACAAAATCTGGTTGGGTTCATTTTTCCAGATTTTTCTTCTTTTCCACATGGCTCAAATTGACCAAACTAAGCATTTTCCTCGTGTCGAATTGGTGCAGCACACTTTGCTATCAATTTTCCTAACTCAACCTATTGAACTTCACTATAGAATTCAACTTCTAGAGAGGATAGGGCGTTGGGAGGGTTTGGAGGCAACAAATGGGACTGTAATGGGATAATGGTGCTCTGACGATGTATGACACCACATGCACATGCGCCCTTTTTCTACCACTTTTTGCAGCTTTTCCAATGTACTTCTATCCAATAAACCATAAAACACATATCATTAGTCATGTTCCTCATGACTTTATTATTTTATTTAGCTAATTTCTTCTCATTTTCAATGAATATACATGCATCATTCATTTTTAACTAAAGAAATAAATTTACCCATACCTCAAAATTGCATGGCGTCACATCTACCAAAGTTGAAATACGATAATAATCAAATTTACAAAGCTTGTCAAATATCAAAATAGACCAAAATTTCTTTTTTACCCAAAAATGAAGTGTCCACATCTAGACCACTAGAGTTATTACACATGGATCTGTTTGAGTCATTTGACATATTAAATCTTAATGGCAAAAGATATGTGTATGTCATTGTAGATGACTACTCTGGGTTTACATGGGTGATTTTATTGGCAAGCAAGGATGAGGCTTTTTTTGTATTTTCCACCTTTTAAAGGTTTGTCCAAAATGATAAGCAACTATCAATTGTATAAATAAGAAGTGACCATGGTGGAGTATTCAAAAATAAAAAATTTATTGAATTTTGTAAAGATATGGTTTTTATAAAGATAGAGGAATTCACCACAGCTTCTCAACCCCTAGAAGTCTACAGTAAAATGGACTCATGGAAAGAAAGAATAGGATAATTTAAGAAATGGTAAGAACAATGCTAAATGAGAGTAATTTTTCCCAAAAATTCTAGGAAGAAGTAGTTAGCACTACTTGTCATGTTTTAAACAGAGTCACCATTTTAGCAATTTGAAGAAAACCCCTATGAGCTTTGGAAAGGTAGTGTCACACCCCGCTTTTACTAACAATTTAGCAGAATCTTCCCTGAAATATAGGAGTTTTTGCACTCATACAATCATCACATAATGATATAATTCAAAAAATACACCCCCATTGCCCAGAATCGGAGTCACATCGCTATGGCAAATGGCAGTACTAGACATCCACATATATCAATTACATTCTATCACTCTAACATGCTAATACATCACTTAAATTTGATCATGCAATTTGATATGCAACATAATTGGAATCTTTTTCATATTACAAATTCATATATAATATACGGGATTCCAGCCCCAATTTCATTACACAACATAAAGTTGACCATACCATACTGAGACTGAGCACTAATCCCATGTTGGTCTCCTCCACATGACCTATTAGCTAAAAACCACAATAAAACAATGAGAGTCTAGGCAAACTCAATAAGTAAGTATGATAGAAAACATTAACCAATAAACTAGTGAAATAATATGCCCAAATCCATCATATAAGAAATTCTATGACATGCTGAATGTCATGACAATGCACATGCTCCCATGCCTATAATGCACATATCCCCTAGACCAACATTTACCAAAGATTAGACATACTCTTTAAATACATTATCATTAGTGAGTCATCCTCATAAGCAAGACTCATAGACAACTAGACCGTCAAGTCATCCTCAAAAGCACATAGCGATCATCAACATAATCATAATCAGAACTCCCTGGGATAAAGTACATCACTATCTCTCATCTTTGATGAGCCAGTGGTCCCTCCCTGTACCCTTGGCTACAAAGCCTCCCAAGCCCATGATAGCTCTATCACTGCCCTCCGTGGTGTCATGTCCTCATTGCTCCATAGGGATCACAGGTTCACCACCCACACTTGCCAAGGGAATCACGCATGTCATATAAGTTAGGCCATCCAAGTCTCTACCTTATGTGGGTGTTAGAGCATATCGGCTATCCAGGCATCCATGCCAAGCCCTAGGCCAATCCAGACCTTCTTACCCCATGGGTGTCATCTCATACTAG
Organism: Pouteria campechiana; assembly: GCA_036873735.1. Classification (NCBI taxonomy): domain Eukaryota; kingdom Viridiplantae; phylum Streptophyta; class Magnoliopsida; order Ericales; family Sapotaceae; genus Pouteria; species Pouteria campechiana. Next base: position 14,444 of record JAYJMB010021117.1, on the reverse strand, counting down.
GCTGTCCAGTCCAGGCTACACAAGCCAAGCCCTAGGCCATCCAGGCCACCACCATACAAGTGTCTGGTCATACTTGGCTATCTAGGCCAAGCCCCTAGCTATCTAGGCTACCACCTAATCGGGTTATCCAAGCCAAGCCCCTAGCCATCCAGGCCACCACCCCATCTGATGACATCGCATACTAGGCTACACAAGCTAAGCCCCATCATATCTAGGCCAATCCAGGCCTCCATGCCACCAAGGAGAATCCATACTAGGCCAACAAGGGCTCCACACCATCCAAGTGTATCAATACCAGGCTAACCACGCCACCATGCCATTTAGGCATTCATATCACACTGGTCCCAGGTCATCTCTATGCCATCACTACACAATTATCCTACACATGCGTCATCCTCCAACAGGATCATATCATTTAAAAATCACAAATCGTCATATTATGACCATACACACTATCATCAAGGTACATATGATTCCATATAGTCCAAACTTAACCCCACTGACTCTTAACTTATATGTAGTGTAGTGCAATGCTATATCAAAGTTTTTGCCATTGAAAAAATAGCTAAATATGCTTTAAATCAAATAAGCAGAGGTGCACAATGCCAAATTTAAATTTAGAATACCAAAACATAAATACCAATGGTGCCCATATACAACATTATGGGATGCTCATGATCCCCCATCAATCCACATATTCGCATTTATATCATTATAAGACAATACCTGGGATGTCCACCATCCCAATTAATTCACTCAGTCATATAATCACAATAGGGAGAAAAACTTAGATATTTACTATCCCTGCCAATCCATACATTCACAAGAATCATGAGATACTTACTATTCCCCTCCACACAATGAAAGACACAACAAGATGAGGCATACCATCCAAAAAATGTATGGGATATTCTTTATCCCTCTCACCTAGATATCCATACACAAGAATAAGTATCATCATATATAAAGGTATGGGATACTTTCTATCCCCAACAATTATTCACTAGAAACTAACCACAAGTGCACAATGTTAAGTTTTATAATACAGTGATAAGAAGGTTGTTATATCTATAGGGATTGTGTATTTCAATTAATTAGTAGTTATTATTTTGAATAATTCTAACTTTGTTTAGATACTAAAAACTAAGAATTGAATAACAAATAAAATGGGTAGGGTTTGAATAGAATAGTATAGGGTGTGAAACTAGAGGGTTGATTTCGTTTATACTTTATTCATGGTGTTTTCAACTCATTACCGATTGATCATTGCATTAATTTATAAATCGAGAATCCCCTTTCAATCGACCCCCTCTCCTGAGTGCCAGGCCGAGTATCTATTATTAACATTCTAATTTTGATATCCCCATAAAAATCAAAATATTAGGAATGCATTAATATCTAAGGTTCTCTGGAATGATTTCATAAAGCCTATAAGCTCTCTCGAGTTATCTATGATTTTATATTATGATGCCTAGATCCTATTCTGGGTTACTTCTCCTAAGTGTCAAACCCTAAATACATGATTATTCAATAGATGGCCAATGGATTGAATGCATTGAATACCAAATATAACAAATAAAATAAATTGCAAAGTCAATCAAGTAAATCATTGACTACTCCATGAATATCACATGAACTTCATCTCCCCTCTAGAAAGAGAGAAATTAGCTAGATATAATGTAAAATAAATTAAGCCATAATGTAAAATAAATTAAGCAGATAATCATTCAACATCATTATAGTTTCAATCCCAAAATTAAATACATAATTACAAGGAAAAAAAGTGAGTAAAATGCAAAGAATCTAAAGATGACAAATTCTTCCACTTTTGAACTTGTCTTTCGATCCTTGCAATCAATCTCTTTCACCTTGATCTTTAAGCTTCATCTTCTTCTTTTCAAAGCCTTCCAAAAAACCTCCAAAAACCCCTTCAAACCCTAGCCAAAAACCTCTAAAAACTAGCTAAATGAATCCCCCTCAAGATCCCTTTGCACCGCCTTAAAAACCCAACAAGAGAGTGAGCTGAAATTCCATACCAGCTCTGGCACCATGGCCCCAGATTGGGTGCTGCAGCTCCAAAAATTCTGCCTTCATGAAGTGTTTTTGGTCGAGTTGGGTGCCTTGGCGCCAACCTATCTACCCACTTTTATTGCTTCTTCCTTGCTCCATTTCTTTCATCTTTGATTTACACATTTATTCCTAAGTTTGGCTCCATTACTTCCTTCATTCATAGCACCTATAAAAACCAATAAAGCCATATTAAAAATATCTAAAATTTTCATGAACAAACAATTTGACAAGCTTGAATAATATGAAATACAAGTGAATAAAATTTACTTATCAAATACCCCCAAACTTACTCGTTTACTCATCCTCAAGTAAAATAAAAGAATAAACTCTCACAAGAATACAAGACACATTGATTAGGTTCATTGTTCAAAAACCTCAATACAAATTAATACAATCAAGGAGAAGATTCTAGGCTATCATATATGTCTAGAATTTCAACTTGAGCATTGTCCTTTCTAAATTAGATTCTAAGTGCATGTGAATGCTTATAGCTATTTCAATCAAATCACTTCATACTCATATTCATTCATGCAACCAGGAAATACATGTTCAATGCAAACCTTGCGAATTCACTGATTAAGCTGGAGAGACTATATTAGATGTGCATATGATGTTTTTCTTTCTTTGTTTAATTCTTTATTTTTCTTATTTTCCTTTTTGTGGGCTCTATTACCATCAGATTCCTTATCTTTATCTTCTTTTATATTTTAGAATGCAATCCCCCCAAAATTATGGTCTTTATTACCACCACACCCCCAAACTTATTTTCTTTTTAATTCATGGAGATGTGATCCTCCAAAATACATGATTGTTCTTATTCATTCTTTTCATTTATGTCATCTAATGTTTGTCTCAAACAATAATTATAATGAATTCTAGAGTTTAACTGAACTGTAAATGCTTAATCACCTAACTAAAGCTAAGTACTCAATGCATTTAAAAGAAATGGCCATGTGATAAATGTGTAAAACGAATCTATAGTAAATTAGACAAGTAATTAGGTCAAGCATATAGAAAAAATGATTTTCATCATTTTCATCCTAATTTTTGTTAAATGTCACATACATGTCATTGTTTTTATATAATGACCCTGAATCGATGATCAGAACACAAAAAACTGTTATTTTTCTTTTTTGCATTTTTCATAAACTAACAGAACACCATTTAACTAAACACAAATAGAACACAATTAGATAGAACATTAAACATAATAACACCTCTAAACACAAATACACAACTAAGATTAATAAAACACACACAAAATAGACAAAAAAACACATTAAATAAGACCTAATTCCCCCAAACCTAAAAATAAACATTATCCTCAATGTTGAATAAAGGTGATGAAAGGGAGGACTTCCCTGATATATATCTTCATTTATCAGCTTCATCATCCCATCCTTCAGATTCCTCTTCAAGGGGATATGGAGGAAAGGTGGGTGGAGTGGGGAAGATAAAGGAACTAGCTCCTCGTCACATGCTGCAACTTTGAAATAGAGTATTCAGGGTATCGGTGTAATTCACAAAGTAGTTGAATTGTTGCCTTTCCTCCCTCATCATTTGCTTTTGCCATCACTCATTCGAGTTTCTCATTTCCTTGATCTGCTATCTGGCTTAAGCTGCCCTAGAGGAAAGTTCAACACTTGGTAATTCTTTTTTTTCCATTGCATTTCTAGTTTGGCCAGGAGAGTAATGACAATGTCAAAATCTAGACCCTCCTCCATTTAGACTAAATATGCATCCTCCTCAATATGCATCCGACTCCCTTGGGAAGAGGACATCTTTCCATAAAAGAGAGAAGCCACTCAAAAAGTTCTTCTACCAGCCAGATTACAAAAGATGTTTTATACGTGAGCTCCTAGTTTCCAAGCAACTGAAGCAGAAATAGTTTTAATAAAGTGATTATCCCTCTTTTGATACACTCATTCTCAAGAGGAATGCATCAACAAAATTGCCCTTCCATATAGATCGTCATTGTTTTGGCATTTTGATTCTAACAAAATTGGATCTCAAATGAGCATTATAAGCTTCTCGCTTCTACAGGGAAGTCCTTCTTGTATGCTATGCTTAGATAAGCATTCAAGTCTTGTCTTATAGATACAGAAACAGGTATGGAAATGCGCGGTTGTCCTTCTAGTGAATGAATACCCATGTACTCTAACCAAGGATTGCTGGGGGGATATTCCCCCACAAAACCAATCACTTTCTCTATGAAATTACTCCTATAATAGAGGTAAAGGCTAGGTAAGGAGCAGAGGAAAAGCAGGGGCCTGGCAAGGTGTGCCTCAAATGTTTCGCCCTCTTATACTGGACAAAGTGTGTTAAAACAAAGTTGACTCCCATATAACCTTGATAAAGGGGAGTCGGCGCATTCATATTTTTTTTTCTAACTTTGAATGTTACACTACCATATTTCAGTAATTGGTTTTTAGATGGTTTCCCGTGAATTCCCCTTACTTCTACCTTTTGAATTCATTACCGATGTGGCTTGTCTTTTATTCTTCTTGTTGTGTCTTTTCCTCTTTTATTCTCTTCCCTCTATTAGACATTCTTCCATAATAGGTTGAGTCTTAGTAATAGGGTGTGTTTGAGTTTGTTCTCGAGTAATTTGAGCCCCACCATTGGTGATTTCAAGCATTAATGGTGTAAGGGGCAACCTCATCGGGACTCAGAATTTCAAGTAGAGAAGCTACCAGGTAAGCTTGATATCTAGTCAATCATGCGGGAAGCTATTACACTCACAAACCATATGAGTTGGCTCCATAGCATGAAAAATTCAACCCTTCTTTTTTTTTTTTCTATTTTTTCCCCCCGCTAGCGAATCTCTTGTTTGCTCTGCAATTCCCAACTTTGAATCAAACATAGATCCTGCCTTTATTATTACTGGTAATAGATCACCTGCGTCTGCTAAGGTAAGGCTTGTCTGTCACGGTATATGGAAAAGACCTTGGCCTCTTTTGATTGCCGAGCTAGTTTATTGGTTTTGTAGGGTCAAGTTAGAGCCGTGATAAAGGTGCAAGGCTAGGGGCATACATCTCTTTCCTTTAAATCTTCCTCCTAGTGAAATTTGATAATGAAGCTATGCTTGCATTAGTTTGCTTCCCCTTCTTTTCTTTCTTGGGAGGAGGGAGAGGAGGTGGTGATGGACGTCTCCCTTCTCTCACCCGGAGACTTTTGCTGCTAGCTGGAGTCCTCTCAATAGCCATGTCAATATTAGCTTCTTTTGCAAAAGACTTTGAAATCTAGTTAGTGTTAGCTCTTAGATAGTACAAAGTTCATTATTACTAAGAATGAGAAGGTTAGCTGCAAAAAAGGAAGAGGAAAAGATAAGAGAACTTATGAGGGTGAGCTTCCCTTTCGGGGTATGTGACACGGGACTGCTTTGGAGGTTGAGGCTCTTGGTCAGAATCTTCCCATCGTCACCCTTAAGTAGGACTGGAGTATCAATCGATTGGTTTGATTCTTTGACATCTCTGTCTCAGCAAGTCTGGGGATGGGTTCGGTGGCCTACTCAATTGAAAGTTCACAGAATTGGTTGTTTACAAATGTCCAAGCTCTGGGACTTCTGACTTGACTCTTTCTACTGAGTGAATAGCCAGTGAATGAAATTGAATTAGAATCTGCTATTTGAGAATAAGCTGCTGGTGGAAAGAGGGATGGCACTTTCTTCTTGACTTTCCTATCCAGAGCGACTAGTCATTCTTTTTCCTGATTATTATATTGGTATTAGATTTAATAAGAAAGAACACCAACTTTTTTGGTGAGCTTGAATATATAATCCAAAATATTATTTGTGCCATCATATCATCAACCATCCAACCACTAAATGTTTCACCTTAAAAGATATCATACAAGAACATATCGATAAGGGAAACGTAGGACTTATTTAGCCCACTCAAGCCTCCTCTAATGAGATCTCTGTTGTTCTAGAAGAAACTCTATAGAAGGATGAGAACAATACTTCATCGTCCCTAGAGACAGAAGATGAGCTTGGGAGCTTCTTTGTCCCAAGCATGTTCTAGATAAAAAAGAACAGGTTTCAAAGTGAAGTCGCAAGCAACGCAGGAATCAAAAGATCAGGAAGAGATAGGAGAAGACTAATTAAGTAATTCTCCCAAAACCTAGGAGGTGGTCATCCTGTTTGCAACCGTTTATCCTCGCTGACTTGCATTGCCCGAGCGACTCTCCCCTGGTATGGAAGGATGAGCCTCTTACCACCTTGGAAATTATGTAAAGAGTAATCAAAGTCTAAGGATAGACCAAAGGTTGTTGTAATTCCTTTTGGGTGAAGAATCAGCTTGATTCAACTCAACCTGCCACTCCAACAGAGCAAGATGAATTCTTTTTGGATTCTCCTCCTGTGATAATTACTTGTTATCATTTAGGAACTAGAGAATCCTCGTCGTCGTGTTAGAACATGGATATGGAAGTGATTGTAGAAGATTTGCCTTTGTCTTCTCAGGAAGAGACTCATGATGGAGCATCAGTGGTAACATCTTCAACGCCGTCCACTAGTCAGACAGAAGCTTCAATGCAAACTTGCTAGAAGAAGTAGAGGCACAGAGGCACTAAGAAGAAATTCACCAAATGAATGGGGCTCCATTTGTGACAAAATCTCGTAGAATGCTGCGGAACACAGCTAGATGTTATGCACTTGCGCAAACATTTTAGCAAATCTTTAGGCCTAGTACCTATTGTATGGTATCACAACTGAGCTGTTCAAGCAGCTTGGTTTGAGCTTTAGGATCTTTTCTTGGGTAGGTTCTTTTCCCAATGTTGGGAAAGTCCTAGCAAAGAACTTATTCACTGGGCCATTGAAAATATATCCAGCTACATAAATAAATGGAGAAACGTAGCTTGGTCTGATGATAAGATGATCAAAGCATCAGAGTAAGACATGGTCAAGTCATGTCCAGCAGGAGCCGCCTATGCATGCTGATGTCATCCAAACACGCTTATGGGAGCTTATGATAAGGCCACCCTCAAGCGTATGCTAGCTGCTCCCATCCAAAAATGAGATTAATATTTTTTTGAGCACCATCTCAGGCGAGTGTTCAAGATTTTACAAGCCGCTCCCTTCTTTCATACTTATTAAAAAATTTGGAAGACTGACCGCCTGAAATGGTCACGTTTTAGGTTATTCCAAGAAGCCAACATGATTCCAATGGGTCACTTATTTTGGTATATGACCCTAGTTCATTCCAAGTCACAAGGTAAGGATTACACTCAGCAAAACGTTCCCTTTTTGTGGCGGATGATAGTTGCACACAGCAGTGGTTGGCCATGCTCCCAAGCCAAGCTGTTATGTCTTGGTCAAACTTAGTGAAAGATTTTACGGCAAGATTAGGGGTATCTTGATCGGTGCCCACTAGCGCAGGTGCTAGTGTCCCATAGACTGAAGCTCGTGGTTCATCTGGGTAGAATCCTTGAGAATCTATCATTCATTTTGATACTTTGCCAGTAGTAAATGTCTAGATCGGAGGCTCTAATTCGTCACAGGAAAGCATTCCCATTGCTGGATTCCCATAAACTCAACCTACTATTACAAATATGGTGGGTTTTGGCCATCAAGGAACCACCATACCATTTGGTTCTTCAAACATAGCAGTTAGGGTTCTTAAGTCTGGCAACAACTAGTTGAAATTTAGAAATAAGGCTTCTAATTTACTGTTTGGTTGCATCTTTCTGCTCTTTTGTTTAGGTTGAGTAGAAGCGAACCCGTCGAAGAATTTCAAGATCGGGGTATCAACTAATTGGTTTGATGCTTTGACAGCTCTGTCTTAGTAGGTCTGATAGTCAAAGGCTTCTTCTTTTGTTCCTTTGCAGAATCAGTTGGCCTAATAACAAGGGCCGACAAGCCTGATTTGTTACTGGACGAAGATGCCAGGGGGTCTTGTTCAGTCCACTTCTTGTCGTCGCTATTTAGTGTAGGGCATAGCACAAGAGTGGCCTTTTACTATCCTTTTTTGTCGCGATGTGCCTTAACAAGAGCTTGGGTCAGGAAGACACATCATGTTCTTGACTGGACGAAGGTGTAGAGAATTGAGTTTTGCCCACTTCCTAAGCCGACTGGAGTCTTCGCATGATAAAAGGAACTTGTTGTTGTTGTCCTTTTGTATTTCCAGCATTATCTAAACTTTCTTAAGTCTTGCTTTGTTTGTCTAGCTCTGAATAAGATTTGTAACACTGCAAGTCAGAAAAATATGACTCATATATAGTGAATGGTCGCGCATAAGCTTGGATGCGATGCTGCTCTCCATGTTGACAATATTTGAAACATTGATGGGCTGGGACTACTTGATATTTATGGATCCATGGCCTTCCCTAGAGTCAATTGTATAATGTAGGAGAGTCAATTACATGACAAATGACTTGTGTAAGAAAGCCATCAATAGGAAGGTGGCACAAAGGAGGCTCGAGGGCTTGTTAAGGAAGGTGGCAAGGGCCGACGTCTTTTCTGGTCCCCACTTCACCAAGGGGTCCTTGTGGTGGTGGGTGGGTGGGGAGACAGGGGGATGAAACAAGGGAATGAAAGGCCTCTTTGTATTGGATGCTCTTTACCCTCCCCATAATGATGGCTCTGTTGTATTGGGGAGCGTTGAAGCTTGCTTCCTTTCTAGAGTTTTCTTGGTCATAAATACGATCTGTCCTTAATAGAACCAATCAAATTCTTTGAACAATTGAAATTTCATGCTTCTGTCGGATCCTCCCTGCCTCCTGATCCAGCTTATGTAGGTGGATGTTGCTTGGTAGGGCCGATAATAGTACGCTATGTGGAACTGAGTAAGGGCCCTTCTCACTTCCTATGAGTCGTGCGATGGAAAACAGTTTCTGAGTGGGGTACAAGAACTTGGGATCATCGATCTCTTCCTTAAAGATTGGGATGAGTTGATGATGTGAAAACACTTCTTGATGTCGAATTCCAAAAGCCTGCAAAGGGTTCCCCACTCTTCTTTGATATGTCTTAAGGCCGAGTGGAAGTGCGATGTGTCTGGAAACTCGGGCGGGCCGTGGCTCTCTTTAGTGCCCAAGGAGGCTATAGGCCCGCAAAGGATTCCGCCTCAGAAGGAGGCTCTAGCTCCTCTCGGTGACGTTGCCTAGGCCTTTGAGTCGTGCACTCTAAGGGATGGTTGGCCTAGTGCGCGCTGGGCCACCTCAATTTGACTCAGTTTGCTGGGCATGGGTATGCTCGTTGGGCATGGTAGCACGAATGAAGGACTATGACAGCGAGCGGTCCATCTCGAGGAGAGGCTATGAAAAGAGTTAACTCAATTTGCTGGCCTGAGATCCCATTTACAAACAAATTAAGCTATTCTTATCTAACATCAGCTGACACCTTGTGAGGCCCTAAAAAAGTTTTAAGGAAAGATGTAATTGTTTTATAGTTATAAATGGATGGTTTATATGCAATCTTGGAAATTGGAAGAAAATTCCTTGATAAAAATAGAAATTAGTGGTGGACATGAGCAATGGGTTATGTATTTTGATGAATTGGAAGTAAATATTGGGAAAACATAGCTAATAGACATTATAAGTGGGCCGCCTATGCACTGAGAGGTGTACACTACTAGAGCACCATGGGGTGGTAGGTATAAAATACTCGGCTAGCCCCAAAACTCAGCCATTTTCAATGCTTCCCTCTCCTTCTCTCCACGCCATCTCTCTAGCTCCTCTATTATGCTCTTGTGATCGAAATTTGATTGGGAAATCATTGGTAAGTGAGTTGCAGTGATTTGGCATGAAGAAAACTCAAGATTTGGGGACGGTAGAAGCAAAGCAATTGTAGAAGAATTGAGGGTTTAACATTATAGCTTAAGTTTGTAGATTCTAAATAGAGAAGATTCTAAGTAAATCAAGTGTTTTTGAGTTTATAAATAGTTTTTGGAATTGGGAGGTTGGAAAATGGGGGAAATAAGGAATAAATGGTAAATTAGGTGTAATGATCATTAATTAAGATGTGATTGATATTTGCATAGGTATAAATGTAATTTGGGAAAGAAATCCTATGCTGTCAATGGCAAGAAGTTAGAATTTTGAAGATTGTTTATTATGTGTTTAATAAAATGACTATAAGAGAGGGGTAGTAGGATTTTCCTTGATATTGATCTCTTAATTACCCCTTAATTATGGTCCAAATGAGGAAGGGAGTAAACCCAGGAAGGGTGAATTATGAAATGGGATTAGGGTGAAAGTTAATAAGGCATTCTAAAGTTTAAATTGACTAGATACTAATGGGATGTGTTTTGTATATAGGATAGTGGATCATTGATCTAGACTTAGCTTTTTAGAGTTTAAGGCAAAGCAAAAGAATATAGGTTGAACGTAATGTAAGCAAGTTATTTTGATGCTTAATTTCTATGTTTAATTATGTATTTTGGGTAATATGAATTTTTTTTAATATCATTTGATGGATGTAATGGTAAAGTAACTCGATGAATGTTTGATATCTATTTGATATTCTACTATGTAAAGCAGAAAGCATAACATGTTGCTATGAGTTGCGCTTAAGTAAATATAGGGGTGGATTGATCTATAAATGGGTTACAAGACGCAGTAGTTTTGTTAGCAAGAACAATTTGAGTATGAATTATATATTTTGGTGGAGAGTACTTGTATTAAAATGTGAAAAAAATGTGTGGGATCAATAAGGAAATGAAGATGTAGGAAAAAGGGGAATATAGGTGAAATAGGCAGAAGGTAGGTTTAATCTTTTGAAATTTATAGTTGATATTCTTTACGATTGTATTTTAGGCATTGTTGTATGATTTTGAAGTGAATTGAATTTATATTAATTGGATTGGGTTTTGGAAACACATAAATTGGATTAGCAATGGGAGATGTTAAGAATATAGAGAATAGGTTTTGAGTATGGACCTATATCAATGTGTGGGAAATAAACTAAATGTTTGATTCTACACATAAGTGTAATGAATGTTTTGGAATAACTTTGGTTGAAATTTTCCTCATTCGCACCATCATAAGTATATATTATGTATGTGCCCAATGTGTATTAATGGAGGATGGGATAAAGGGGTTATTTAAAAGAAGAATGGAGTGAAATATAGGGTGAAAGAACAAAGTGCAGAAAATGGCCAACAAGTTGGGTGCATAGGTGGACTGGGCACTTATGCGCCAAATAACGCCCAACCTTCCAGTGGATTGGGTGCCTATGCACCGAACAAGCTTGCGCTGAACCTATTTTTCCACTAGATTAGGCACCTATGCACCCAACTTGCTGTGAATAGTGATTTTTGCCAAATTTTTATATTTTCTTATTTTGTTAGTTTTGACTACATATGTTATATTTTTGTTATTTTAAGTACTTTTAAGTGGGAAATAATATGATGAGAAACATATGGAATAGATAAAAGACATTAAGACAAGTGTTACGAATGATCATTAGTGAGTAATTAACCCATGTAAGCGTTTATAATTAATACAATGATTTGGTATGACGCGGAGTCTAGAAATTAATTGAGAATTTGGTGCTTGAGTCTTTTTGAAAGAATTTAACATAGTAATGGGATGTTGTTCATACATAAAATGAATTTAGGATGCATACAAATTATAAAATTCTAACTTGGATAAATGTTATGTATACCTTTGCATGAATTGTGTAAATTAAACTTGTTTAATATATAGAATATACTTGAATTGTAGTTAAAGATGGAATGATATGTACGATGATACGGGAAGATGGATTGTTATATGTTTGGAACTAAATGCTTGCCAAATTAGTCTTGAATGAACTTGTGCTCAAATGCTTGCGAAGTATGACTACTTGAATAAGATTTATGATGTGTATATTTGATTTAGATGCCAATGGAAGCATAATTTGTTATGTCTTTGAATGGAAATGCTAGTAAAAGTATTAATTAGTATCATTGAGTTGTATGCACATTGAGATGATTTATTTGGTTATTTACAATCAATATGGTCACCAAGACTAGCAAAGTGGATAGATTTAGCCTATTATGTGAGGGCCTTGGATGTGGCACAGTGGATAGATTGATAGGTGACCACTCATCCTGTTAAATTATGAAAAGACTTGACACCCTTGGGGGTGATGATTGCTAGGGTGGTAGTATAGTGGACTCAATATGGAAGAATCATTATGTATAATCTAATTTAAGATCAAACACCTATAATACATATCACTAAAGGTTACACCTGATTACCTCAATAGATGTAGATGGTTACCCTGATATCCTTAGGCTATAGTGTAGGTGAGGTATCATAGGTGGCAATGATAATGCTGTCATGAATCTTGCCACATTTGTAACTAGGATTACAGAACAAAACTGATCATATATCGAAGAGGTAAAAGGGTATAATAAAAATAGAAAGATTGAATGATAAGAGATTATGTATATCTAAAAACATCTATAACATGTGATTGTGTCCACTAGGTTACGTCCAAGTCCATTTTATTAGTGGCTATGTCTACTTTGTATATCTGGTTATGGTTCCTCAATAATAGGTACTAATTGGAGGCAAGTAAATTATAATTGGTCACAGAGAAATATGATGAAGTGACTACAATGATTAGTGGAACAAAATGGACAAATAGGAAAAGTGTTTGGTAGTATAATAGAGTGAATTACTTCGAGTAGTTACTGACTATGATATGATTGGTTATTGTTATATTATGATAGTAGTTCCATTTGTATAAATTAATATGTTATTTTATAATGTTATTTTACTGATTATCGTTTAATTGTTTATTTGCTTACAGAGTTCCTTAGACTCGCTGTATTTTATTATGTTTTAGCTGATAGGTCGAAAGACGGAGCCCAACATGGGGTTGGAGCTCAAGAGATGGTTAAACCCTAATGATTTAAACCTTTTTATCTTTTGTCATATTTTGGAATGTATTATAAAATGTAAATTATGAGAAGTAATGGTGATGTAATTAATGTAAATTTAACTTGTATGAATCTGGATAACTTGTATGTCATTATTATAGCAAGGAGTGCATACTTTCTACACTTTGCCATTATAGGGCGGCTAATGTTCTAGGCCTCTGTGCGTGTTTGTGATGGGATAAGATTATGTTGTGATGCAGTATACAGGCCATGATTCTGAGTGTATGTGGATTATTATAAATGGATATATAGGTTAAAGTGGGTAAGTACAGGGGAGACTCTAGCCATGGTTTCTCCTATTACTGCCGGAGTAGCACCTCAGAAGGTGGGGCGTTACACACCTGCTTCAAAGAACTGACCATGAAATTTGATGAACAAAATGGAGAGTCAACCTTCTCTTGAATGACTTGGCTTCCCTCACCAGATATGGAGTGATGGGATCTCCTATCTGATAAGAAGGGTTGGCCATTGAAGTTCATAGACTTTGTTGATGGTGTTTTGATCAAATGACACCAATTACCCCCTCACAAGTGCCTTGAGTGCTCATGGATTGGCTGTATGCTGTTCTCGAGCATTCGCATAAAGTTCTCTGACTACTAGCACTATAGCGGCCCTTAGTATTGTTACGCCCCACCTTCCGAGGCATGACTTATCATTTTACACTAGGATTTCACCTAAATTTGCTCACTTTTAGGGTGGGGTGCTCGAGTCTTATTGTGGAACTCAACTAGTTTCTACAGGAAAATGAACAGTGTATCCCTTAAATTATTAGGGTTTAACTTGTGCAATTATTTATCAAATATAATAAAGCCACAATATAATTTCTAAAACACACATACTTACCCACATTCCCACAGCCCAAGATCTGGGTAGAATCATGATGGCAATCTACCTCCTTAAAATCCATTAACAAACTGATAATTAAATATTAAGACATGCCATTATATCTTATTATACAATATTTGAATCCTTCAAATACAATACAATTATACAACCAATTACAAACAAAATACTATAATTAAAGAGTCTTCAATCTTGCTCAACAATCCCAATCCATATTTGGGAAATCTTCACCTAGCCTGTCAGCTAAAAGAATAAATAAGAAAGCATGAGTCCAGGTAACTTAGTAAGTAGGCAAGTACTATACAAAATAGTAATCAATAATTCACATACATTATATTCAATTTCAATAGCAGATTAAATTCATGCTCGATATTGTTATATCTCAAACATTACCACTTCATCATCACAATTATCAATTTTCATAAATTACACATACTGGGATGTTCTTCATCCCTTTCAATAAACAACCATACCTATGAATAATAATCATACGATGAACATCAATAATCCAAACTAAGAGATACCCACTATCCCAACAAATTAAATACACCAATCTTCAACACATATGGGACGTTCACAATCCCCAACCAAAACAACCATGCTTGGATACAATCAAATGAGATTTTCATCCCCAAACATACAATATAATTAATCAAGGATGGGTGC